>SADC01000158.1:0-182699 GCA_004194705.1 Ditylenchus dipsaci
TCTCCGTCAAATTTTCAAAAATTCTTGTTCTCAGTTGATTACTTTTCGCAATTTTTGCACCAGCATGTACCCCTGAAATCTATAGTTTCTTAATTCAATTAAAAAGTAAACACCTGAGAACACGACGAGTTTTAAAAATTACGGGAGAATTTCACATTTTTGACAGGTGTTTTCAATTTTTAACCCATAATAAATCGTCGGAATTTTTTTAAAGTGTTCTTCGTCTTCCTATTAAACTTTAGAATAAAAAATTTCGATTGCACAGCTTGACCTTAATTTGTGTATAAGATACACAAATTTTCACCTTTAGCGTTTAGAGATAAAAAACAACTTACTCCTCCAGATCCTCAATAGCTACAAAGAAGTCTATCGCGAGTGTCTAGTTCTCTGTAGAAATGATGAGAATCTCAGAGCTACAGTTACATCCACAAGACCCCCGATATTGTTGTGAGGCTGCCTACAACATAAAATGCATCAGAAAAAGTATGGAGGATAAAAGTCAGAAGAATATCGAATTTATTCGACTTTTTCCTAACATGATTTGAAAAATGATTTATCAAAAAGTGAGACATTTTGGAGTCATTTAACGTAGCTTGTTTTAATTCTTCATTGACCCTCATCACTTTTTAAAATTCTACCGTCAAAAATTGAATACCGCATTTCTTCTAATAAGCGGCAGTCTCTATTAACGGCACCCTCGACTTTGAAGGCGTATATCTCAGCCCAAAGTTAATATTTCGCAAACGCTGTTTAATGCATTTTCTCAACTTCCACGAGCTCTACCTATTCCACTTTTCGGATTTTAGTTAAGCACCCAAAAATATCGAGATCGAATTCAATATTTCCGATTTTCGGATGATTGAAAAATAAACGGCATGCTCGCTATTAGAAGAAATAGGGTATTAGCCAATAATTATTACAGCCAAATAAGTCTTTTTTTGGCTAGAATATATCTACCTTGAATATATTCATATTCAACTTATTTAAGTATACGAATCTTATTATTTTGTTTTTTGCGGTCGATGTAGGTTCAGCGAAAATTTGAAGAAATGAAATGAAACGCGCAAACTCTTGATCGAAAATGCATAGCGGCTCTTTTGTTGCCCGTGTTGAAAAAAAAGTAAAATCGTTTTGGCCCAATTTAAATTATTTTAAAAACTATCAAAAAACGGATTCTAGGTCGATTCGTCTCTCCTGGAAAGAGCATTAATCCGCATAAAAAATGACTAATGTGAATTCTCTATAAATTTGTAAGTTGGAGTTTAATATTGACTTTTAGCACCTTTACGCAATTTTATTTGACTTCTGTTCAAAAAATAAATAAAAAATCTGAAATATTGAGTGTGACCACACATCGAACTGTTGTGGCAATGTGATCATTGAATGGTAATTTGTCCTGACACATATATGGTGCAGTTGACTTGTGTGTTCCGCTACAGATAGTGATCGTAATTTATTGTCGTGTTGTAATTGTTGCTTATTATAAAGTTATACTGCTCACTTCGTGTCGCGTCGCCATATACAACGATACAACATATTTGGAAATCAATTGGCTTTTGCCCGCGTATGTTCGAATCATGTGTAACGACCGACCGTGACTTGACCAGGACCGAGGAGTGTGACCAAGGTTAGAAACCAAGTTGAAAAATCTATACAAGAAGTCAATGACAAGCAAAAAAAATTTTAATTGGCGGGACACGATTTGTAGGGCAAACTTGCCGTAAAAAGATTTTTTTTTGCCGCATTTTTTAATTTTTTTTGCCGTAAAAAGACTTTTTCTGCCATAAAAAAAATTTGCCGTAGAAATTTTTATTTTGCGCAGAAATACTTTTTTGCCGCTAATTCACTTTTTCAGCCGCAAGTTTACTTTTTTGCCGCAAATGAATTTTCCGCTAATTTACTTTTTTTGCCGTAAAAAATTTTTTTTTGCCGCAACTTTTTCTTCCTTTTCCGCTAATTCCTTTTTCTGCCGCAAATTTTTTTTGCTAATTTACTTTTTTTGCCCGCAAATTTACTTTTTTTTGCCGTAAATTTACTTTTTCCTGCCGCGACTTCGCTTTTTCTGCCGAACTTTTTTAAATTATTTTACTGCTGATTCACTGGTTTGCCGTTTTTTCTGCCTGTTATCTATGTTTTTGACGCTTTTCCAGCGTTATATAAACACTGTTTATTTCAACAGATAGTCTTTCGAACACAGAAATAATTTCTGCTTACATTTATATTTACACTTGTAGTTAAAGTACCGAGAAAAACTCTTGTTTAGGTGTCCTAAATAGTTGTATTGAAGATGTATAACTCAAGTAGTGGTACCATAATTCTCTAGAAGTCTTCTAGAACAACATTCGCAATTTTTCTTCGATGGCAAACCCATTATTAGTTAATCGTATCGAGGTGGTCTTACCTAGTCTCTTCGGGTACCAACAAGGTATGTACGTATATCTTCTCTCAATTTCTCATAAGGGATAAATTTGGTTCGTAAAATCGATGTTTCCATATAACGCCTTAAAATAGCACTATTTTGGACAGGATCATGGTTTTCATACTTCTGCTTGAATCCAAAATATTTAATTTGTAGAGGTAGTACTCTTCACTATGATACCTGGTGGTTTCTGATCCACCTGAGCCTACTGTTCCTTGAAGACTATTTGAAAAACTATCTGAAACCGCAGCTTTTAATCTTAAAATAATTATATTTGAAATTCGTGCCTAAAAAAAGATTTGCCGAGTCTAGTTTGCTCAAATGAGCATTACCGTGCACACACCTGGATCAGCTATTTTTAACATTTAGAATTTGTTAATACTTTTAAATTTTATAATATTTTCAAGTACTTAGCTGGATTTAGGTTGTTTAGGGCAGTTTAGGTTTTTTAAGGTTTTTTAATGAAAAACCATGGTATCTAGGGTATCCAGAGCTGTTTTAGATGTTTTAGTGGTTCGTATTTGTTTGAAGTAGCTTGAGTTAGTTAAAGGTGCTTAAAATTTATCAGATTAGTGCACCTTTGAGAATTATTAACTTAATAGAAGGGTACATCTACTGTCCGTATCTAGTCTCGCATGAATCTTTAAAATTCAACTTAAAACTAATCTAAACGTTGTTGGTTCGAATCCTCTGAGTGCACACTTTATGTTTTTTCATTGATTGAAATGGTTTTCATGATTCTTTATCATCAGAAACTGTCTTAATTTTGCGATTTACTGAAAATAACTGTCAAACTAAAAGAACTCCACCTTGAAGCCTTATACTTTGTGTTTTAATGGTTTCACCGACCCTAGTAGCAAATATATGCGTAAACTCCTTATTTATCACAACTTCCGTACGCTGGCCTACCCCCAAGCCTAAGGCTAACCCTAAAGTTGTACTTGTAAGGGTAGTTACAGCAATTTTTAAAAGGTCGGATTCTTGCTGGGGGTGGTATTTGCTACAAGCGCCGCTTATTGACTTTGAAAGGACGGTAGCAAAGTTCTAAAGTTAGAGCTGCACAAAAAACCTGTCGGAAATGTTCCTATATCAAAATTACTTTAAAAATGTGAGTAGCTTTTGAAGGCTTGTTCTCGTAAGGAACGGTTCGAAAAGTCTTCTGTTTGCGCAGCAACATTTTCTTGGATAAAGTTCTAGCTGCACCGGGCTGTGCAAGCACATCAAAAATAAGGAAGGAATCACTAGATTAAAGATGAATAAAATAAATAAGATAAAAAAAACGAGTAACAAAAATGATGGATTTTTTGACAAAGAGCAGGTTTAAAATCGTAAGTAGATATTAGCTTCAATAATTGTGTAACCGCTGATAGTCCACCTGTTTCCAAGAGCCTAAGAATCATTTTTATACCAAAACTCGCAAATATGCACCCAGAGAGATCTGAACTAGTAACTTTTAAATGGGTTTAATTTGAATTTTTATACGGACGATAGATGTACCGCTTCTTAAAAAATAGGTATGATAAATGAATATCCTGGTATGAATTAAACGTTCTGAAGGATTTAGTTTGGTTGACCTAGGTATATCGCACAACAACTGTGTTTCTTTGAAGTCCATGCTCACCTGAAAAAGCCTCCATTAATAAATCCAGCGTTTTTTGACTTCAAAAACAACATTCCTTATTAAAAATAAAGTTGCGGCAGAAAGAAGCAAATTTTACGGCAGAAAAAAGTGAATTCGCGGCAAAAAAAAGTAAATTACGGCAAAAAAAAGTAAATTTACGGCAAAAAAAAAGTAAAATTAGCGGCAATAAAAAGTATTTTGCGGCAAGAAAAAGTAAATTTGCGGCAAAAGAAGGAAAAAGGTTGCGGCAAAAAAAGTATTTCTGCGGCAAAAAAAGGTATTTTTACGGCAAGAAAAAGGTTGCCCCGATTTGTAACAGGTGACCATGCCCCTTCAAGTTCGGAGCCTTGATCTAAGGACTGCTAAGGTCAGCACCCGATGCACAGAAATGGCTAGATCGACCAAAAATAGCGTCTTTGTAATCAAAACTCTTTGTACAAAACTCTCAATACATATCAAATAAACTAGGGTTAGGCAAAAATACCGGTATTTGTTTTCCCGTATTAATACCGGAAACCGGTATTTTCGATATTTGTTACCAAATGGTTAAGAGGGGAACCAAGCATAAAAGTCAAAAAAGTGAATCTTTTTATTTTTTCGTAAGATACACTATTTGCTCATACTTTTCGCACATTATATATACTATCCGCGTATACGCATACATATCGTACGAAAAACTTGGTCACTTTAAAAATTTTAAATCTTTTTGACTTTTATTGGTTTTTATTGACTTTTTAATAAGTTAATCATTTTTTCTGTGGCAAATTTTTTCTGTGGCAAATTTACTTTTTTGTGGCAAATTTACTTTTTTTTGTAGCAAATTTATTCTTTTCTGTAGCAAATTTACTCTTTTTTGTAGCAAATCCGATTTTAGTCCGTAGCACATATACTTGGGCTAATGTGCTTATTTATTTCTAAAATTTCAGAAACATATATATATATCTGTTGATACGCTTGATCCGCATACCGCTTTTAGTCTTTTTAGACTGAGAACCGATTTTCGAGAAAACCGAACCGAGAATTTCGGTTTGGTCCAGCACCCGAAAATTGCAAATTCCTGAAAGATTATAATCAGATGGCAGAAGGTCCCACTTGTACCCGGCTATTTCGGCCAACACTCTTTTCTTTACAGGACGAAGCCCGTTAAGATCTAAAAGCGTACGAACTGAGGTGTTGCTCTTCTCAAAATGGTGGAGCAAAATGTGGCTAAGGTTGAAAGAATTATCGTCATGCATTGTATTGATGGTAAATCCTGTAAGCTTGATTTAAGAATTTCATAACTGATCCATCAGAAAATGTTGAGTAACGGAGCAGCCGAGAGAGTGCCAGGTGTGTGTGTGCTAGATTAGACCTAGAGCCCAGCAGCTTTACTAGCAATTAATCCACCTGTCATAAAGTCAAGTCTTTCATAGACTCAGAATACAAGTTTTGAGAATTTAGGATGAATAAATAAGCACACTACCTCAAATATATGTGTTACGGACTAAAATCGGATTTGCTACAAAAAAGAGTAAATTTGCTACAGAAAAAAATAAATTTGCTACAAAAAAAGTAAATTTGCCACAAGAAAAAGTAAATTTGCTACAAAAAAAGTAAATAGCTACAGAAAAAATTTGCCACAAAAAAACATTTTTGCTAGAAAAAGAGTAAATTTGCCACAGAAAAAATGATTAACCTTTTATCAATAGCTTGCAAATAGGACCTTTATGATTTTGGTGTGTAATCCCGAGTCGTTTAAATTTTGGACGACTGTCGTACAGAATTCTCAGTGAAGCTAGAGATTTTCAAGGGATGCGGCCCGAAAATTCAAGGACTTCAAGAAATGCAAAAGAACCCATTCAAAGTTTTTTTTAGGTACCGTATTATCTCTAATTATAGACCCCCCCCCCCCCTAAACTCAAAAAGGGTGTTTGTGCATTGTGTTTTGACCAACTTTTTGAGAACTTCTCTCAGACAAGTTACCCCTCATTTTGTAGCTCATCTCACTGGCTACAAAATGAGGAGTTTGCCTGAGTTAATTATTCAAAAAGTGGGTCAAAAATGCAATGCCAAGAACACGATTTTAAACACGAGGGGTTAGGTCTATAATTAGAGATAATACAGTAGTCAAGTTAATTTTTAACCACCCTGTATATATAAAAAATCTGAAAAAAAAGTGATAGCCAACCAAAAGTCTAATTCATATGGTGGCATTTGAGTGTGGAAAAGTTCTCTCAAATATTCTAAAGCCTCTTCGGTGCGGGGGTTGATGCGCAACAGTTTGTAGCTACAATTATAAACAATTGATTCAGAGAAATACACATTAGAAAACCTACTTTTTATAACTTCTTTTCTGGATTTCGTGATTATGTGTCCACAACTGACTAGTTGTGTCAGAGGATTGGGAGCCATCAACATCAAAACTGAACGAACACAGCAAACAATAGGAAATAAATGTAGCCAGTGGTCTGCGCATTGATTAATTCTACTCGATAATGGATCATTCACAGGTCAGCTGCACCAGCACACATACCTTTCAAACTCTTAGCACATTCACTAAATCAGTGCTAAAAAGAAAAAGGAGACAGTCGCAAGAAGTACTTGAGTAGGCATGTCCCTTCTCTGGATGACCACACTTTTGAGTGGCTAGATGGTTGACTGACTAGTATATAATCGGTTTGCAAGTGCAAGGTTTGGTTTTTATCATGTTACTTTTTGCAAACCGAAAGTTTTGTATAACGGTCGATATGATAGCAACATAACTTTTAAATTAGGATCTGCAGGCGCCTATCAGCGCTTATGCTGTTGGGGAAGATCAGTGGTTCGGGTATTATTCCTGTGATTCGGGAAGATCAGTCCATGTACATTATTAGTTCGGCGTAGATTAATAGTTTGAGTGTATTTATGGTTAGGGTAGATCCTCCACCCTTCCTCTTGACCCACCTACTCTACCTCGCCTACCGTCGCCTATCCTCGTAAATTCTCGCCTACCCTTGCCTATCCTCGCCTAGCCCCCATAAAACCTCCGATTTTTAACTTCAAATTGCAAAATTCACATTTTTTAGAACCAAAAACAAAACCTGCTAAAAAGAGGTCTTCCACCGTCGAAAGGCCTTTCCGATGGGACCAAACTTGTTAATTAAACTTGTTTATAGAAAAAAGTTGTTGAGTGCTCAACCGGACCACGAATGAGATTTTCTCATAAAACCCCAAATTTTTAACTTCAAAGACCGAATTCTCAAATTTTTAAAAACAAAAACCAAAATCTGTTTGCAAAAAGTCCTTCGCCGTTTGAAGAGCTTTCCAATGAGTACAAACATGTAGATAAAAATATAACAAATGAAAAAGTTATTTTTTGTGACCAAATGAGCACTCATAAGATTCAACCACAAAAACCTAAAATTTTTAACTTAAAATGTCAAAATCTTAATTTTTTCCACAGCAAACCTCAAATCTAATTTCAAAAGGTCCTCCGCCATTGAAAGAGGTTTTGAATAAGTACAAATTTGTATAACAAAAAATTTCACTGAAAAAAAGTTTTTCCTTGTGTAAAATCGTAATCCTTGCGATCCTTTGCGATATTTGCAACTAGACTGACCAAAGACAACTGGCTAAAGGTTTGAAAAATTAGGTTAAAAAAATGCACCCAGAGAGATCTGAACTAGTAACTTTTAAATGGGGTTTAATTTGAATTTTTATACGGACGATAGATGTACCGCTTTTTAAAAAATAGGTATGATAAATGAAGATATCCTGGTATGAATTAAAACGTTCTGAAGGATTTAGTTTGGTTGACCTAGGTATATCGCACAACAACTGTGTTTCTTTGAACGTCCATGCTCACCTGAAAAGCCTCCATTAATAAATCCAGCGTTTTTGACTTCAAAAAACAACATTCCTTATTAAAATAAAGTTGCGGCAGAAAGAAGCAAATTTACGGCAGAAAAAAGTGAATTCGCGGCAAAAAAAAGTAAATTTACGGCAAAAAAAAGTAAATTTACGGCAAAAAAAAGTAAATTAGCGGCAATAAAAAGTATTTTTGCGGCAAGAAAAAGTAAATTTGCGGCAAAAGGAAGGAAAAGGTTGCGGCAAAAAAGTATTTCTGCGGCAAAAAAAGGTATTTTTACGGCAAGAAAAAGGTTTGCCCCGATTTGTAACAGGTGACCATGCCCCTTCAAGTTCGGAGCCTTGATCTAAGGACTGCTAAGGTCAGCACCCGATGCACAGAAATGGGCTAGATCGACCAAAAATAGCGTCTTTGTAATCAAAACTCTTTGTACAAAACTCTCAATACATATCAAATAAACTAGGGTTAGGCAAAATACCGGTATTTTGTTTTCCCGGTATTAATACCGGAACCGGTATTTTTCGATATTTTGTTACCAAATGGTTAAGAGGGGGAACCAAGGCATAAAAGTCAAAAAAAGTGAATCTTTTTATTTTTTCGTAAGATACACTATTTGCTCATACTTTTCGCACATTATCATATACTATCCGCGTATACGCATACATATCGTACGAAAAACTTGGTCACTTTAAAAATTTTAAATCTTTTTGACTTTTATTGGTTTTTATTGACTTTTAATAAGGTTAATCATTTTTTCTGTGGCAAATTTTTTCTGTGGCAAATTTACTTTTTTTGTGGCAAATTTACTTTTTTTTGTAGCAAATTTATTCTTTTCTGTAGCAAATTTACTCTTTTTTGTAGCAAATCCGATTTTAGTCCGTAGCACATATACTTGGGCTAATGTGCTTATTTATTTCTAAAATTTCAGAAACATATATATATTCTGTTGATACGCTTGATCCGCATACCGCTTTTAGTCTTTTAGACTGAGAACCGATTTTCGAGAAAACCGAACCGAGAATTTCGGTTTGGTCCAGCACCCGAAAATTGCAAATTCCTGAAAGATTATAATCAGATGGCAGAAGGTCCCACTTGTACCCGGCTATTTCGGCCAACACTCTTTTCTTTACAGGACGAAGCCCGTTAAGATCTAAAAGCGTACGAACTGAGGTGTTGCTCTTCTCAAATGGTGGAGCAAAATGTGGCTAAGGTTGAAAGAATTATCGTCATGCATTGTATTGATGGTAAATCCTGTAAGCTTGAATTTAAGAATTTCATAACTGATCCATCAGAAAATGTTGAGTAACGGAGCAGCCGAGAGAGTGCCAGGTGTGTGTGTGCTAGATTAGACCTAGAGCCCAGCAGCTTTACTAGCAATTAATCCACCTGTCATAAAGTCCAAGTCTTTCATAGACTCAGAATACAAGTTTTGAGAATTTAGGATGAATAAATAAGCACACTACCTCAAATATATGTGTTACGGACTAAAATCGGATTTGCTACAAAAAAGAGTAAATTTGCTACAGAAAAAAATAAATTTGCTACAAAAAAAAGTAAATTTGCCACAAGAAAAAGTAAATTGCTACAAAAAAAGTAAATTAGCTACAGAAAAAATTTGCCACAAAAAAAACATTTTTGCTAGAAAAAAGAGTAAATTTGCCACAGAAAAATGATTAACCTTTTATCAATAGCTTGCAAATAGGACCTTTATGATTTTGGTGTGTAATCCCGAGTCGTTTAAATTTTGGACGACTGTCGTACAGAATTCTCAGTGAAGCTAGAGATTTTCAAGGGATGCGGCCCGAAAATTCAAGGACTTCAAGAAATGCAAAAGAACCCATTCAAAGTTTTTTTTAGGTACCGTATTATCTCTAATTATAGACCCCCCCCCCTAAACTCAAAAAGGGTGTTTGTGGCATTGTGTTTTGACCAACTTTTTGAGAACTTCTCTCAGACAAGTTACCCCTCATTTTGTAGCTCATCTCACTGGCTACAAAATGAGGAGTGATTTGCCTGAGTTAATTATTCAAAAAGTGGGTCAAAAATGCAATGCCAAGAACACGATTTTAAACACGAGGGGGTTAGGTCTATAATTAGAGATAATACAGTAGTCAAGTTAATTTTTAACCACCCTGTATATATAAAAAAATCTGAAAAAAAAAGTGATAGCCAACCAAAAGTCTAATTCATATGGTGGCATTTGAGTGTGGAAAAGTTCTCTCAAATATTCTAAAGCCTCTTCGGTGCGGGGGTTGATGCGCAACAGTTTGTAGCTACAATTATAAACAATTGATTCAGAGAAATACACATTAGAAAACCTACTTTTTATAACTTCTTTTCTGGATTTCGTGATTATGTGTCCACAACTGACTAGTTGTGTCAGAGGATTGGGAGCCATCAACATCAAAACTGAACGAACACAGCAAACAATAGGAAATAAATGTAGCCAGTGGTCTGCGCATTGATTAATTCTACTCGATAATGGATCATTCACAGGTCAGCTGCACCAGCACACATACCTTTCAAAACTCTTAGCACATTCACTAAATCAGTGCTAAAAAAGAAAAAGGAGACAGTCGCAAGAAGTACTTGAGTAGGCATGTCCCTTCTCTGGATGACCACACTTTTGAGTGGCTAGATGGTTGACTGACTAGTATATAATCGGTTTGCAAGTGCAAGGTTTGGTTTTTATCATGTTACTTTTTGCAAACCGAAAGTTTTGTATAACGGTCGATATGATAGCAACATAACTTTTAAATTAGGATCTGCAGGCGCCTATCAGCGCTTATGCTGTTGGGAAGATCAGTGGTTCGGGTATTATTCCTGTGATTCGGGAAGATCAGTCCATGTACATTATTAGTTCGGGTAGATTAATAGTTTGAGTGTATTTATGGTTAGGGTAGATCCTCCACCCTTCCTCTTGACCCACCTACTCTACCTCGCCTACCGTCGCCTATCCTCGTAAATTCTCGCCTACCCTTGCCTATCCTCGCCTAGCCCCATAAAACCTCCGATTTTTAACTTCAAATTGCAAAATTTCACATTTTTTAGAACCAAAAACAAACCTGCTAAAAAGAGGTCTTCCACCGTCGAAAGGCCTTTCGATGGGACCAAACTTGTTAATTAAACTTGTTTATAGAAAAAAGTTGTTGAGTGCTCAACCGGACCACGAATGAGATTTTCTCATAAAACCCCAAATTTTTAACTTCAAAGACCGAATTCTCAAATTTTTAAAAACAAAAACCAAAATCTGTTTGCAAAAAGTCCTTCGCCGTTTGAAGAGCTTTCCAATGAGTACAAACATGTAGATAAAAATATAACAAATGAAAAAGTTATTTTTTGTGACCAATGAGCACTCATAAGATTCAACCACAAAAACCTAAAATTTTAACTTAAAATGTCAAAATCTTAATTTTTTCCACAGCAAACCTCAAATCTAATTTCAAAAGGTCCTCCGCCATTGAAAGAGGTTTTGAATAAGTACAAATTTGTATAACAAAAAATTTCACTGAAAAAAAGTTTTTCCTTGTGTAAAATCGTAATCCTTGCGATCCTTTGCGATATTTGCAACTAGACTGACCAAAGACAACTGGCTAAAGGTTTGAAAAATTAGGTTAAAAAAGTGTCGGACCCTATAGGACAGTAGCGTCGATATTTGTAAAAAATTTCGGTCATTTTCAGAAATATTCGGCCAGTCTTAGCCGGCTCAAAATTTTTTAACATAACAGTACGGTGGACGGCCGGCAAAATTTAAAAAAAATCAGAACGGGACGGCAGACGGCCAGTATATTTAAGAAATTTAACGGCCGGCCGAAGGCCGTCGCGCTGGTGAAAAAATGGAACGACCGGTCGCACGGCCGGTCAAAAACACACGGACGGCAGACGAGACGGTGTCCAATTTTTTTAGATGTGGTCACTATGGCTCCTATGGAAATTACCACCCATTTCGCAGATTATTTTAACGGCTATAATTTCCGTAGTGGCTTTCATATTTCAAAGTGTTAGGACGACAAGCGCACAAGTTTTAAATCAGGGAAGGGGGTGGTAAAATCAGAGAAAATACAGTATCTCTTTGCAAACTCTTTTGTCTTATTAACACTGGAAAGGCCGTGCGTACTAAACTATACATTTTGTACAGAATTTTACGCGGAGCACGATGGTGAAAATTTTTGGAGAGAAAGAGGGATTGGGACGGGTAAAACAGCATTTAAAAATATTTATTTTAGGCTGTCCTCAAGCACTTAGAAATAAATGATACTTACTCAAATTTATGTACTACCTAGGTGTGTAATATCTCAAAATGCAGGGTGCGCTCAGAGCTATCTATTGCGCATAAAAATTGAGTGAGTCAATCATGAATGAAGTCGACAAAAAGTGAAGACGACGATACAGAACTTTTAGAAAGAAAATTGGGGAAATTTAAATTGGCGCCAATTTAAATTTAACTTTTTTAATTTTTTTTGCGAAACTTTAGTGAGAATCAGATTCGCTCCCTTTACTGCCAGCCATCAGCTTTTTTCATAGTTAATAATTATTCCTTCTCAACCATATACTATAGTTGGCCTATTGCTTTTATACCACAAAAAGTCGTATTCAGACCGGAAACGAACTCACACGTTACTCACTAATTTCTGGTTTTTCTTAGGCTTAGGGTATGGCTTAGGGTTATGCTTATGCTTAGCTCTGGTTTTGAAGAAGATAAAGCCAGCCAAGATTAAGATTTAATTAACAATGAATATATACGAGTAATTGTTTTTTCTTCATCCTTTCATTCTGTGTGGTGGTGGCAACCAGACAGTTGTCACTTGTTCGTTAACTGTGTGCGACAAAAATGACGTACCGTATTTCCTCTAATAAGCGCCCCGGGGCGCTTATTTTTCAAACCCCCAAAAATCGGAAAATTTGGAATTAGATTTCGAGATTTTTGGGTGCTCAACCAAAATCTAAAAAGCGGAATCGGTAAAGCTCGCGGGAGTTAAGAAAACGTATCAAACAGCTTTGCAAAATATTGCTTCTACACTGAGATCCAGACCCTCAAAGTCGAGGGGGGGCGCTCATTAGAGCGGGAGCGCTTATCAGAGGAAATACGGTATGCAGTTAACGGAAAAGTTACAACTGTCTGGTTATCGTTGTAATTGAGTGTTGCAATCTGTCGCTGACCGAAAATCAGTGGGGTGTCGGGTTATCGAGGGAAATTTCTTTGCACGGGTCGACCCTGGAGTGTCGGTTAATCGGGGTGTCGCTTTGCCTTATTTCTTTGCTAGCCAACCAATCGGGATGGAGGTGTCGGGTTATCGAGGTGTCAACTAAAAGAGGTTCGACTCTACCTCAATATAGAGGCCTAGGGAACCACTCAATTGGAGGTCACTGCAATAAAACTACAAAACGTACGCAGGCCACTTAATCGAGGTATAGATCTACAGTTAACTGTAAAGTCTGAACGGCCACAGTTGACTATACAAACGATTTTACTTACCGATTTTCGATAAGTTATCCGGACTGTGGCAAGTCACTGGAAAGTCACTAGTAACTTGCCAGTAAGTTATCGTGCTGATGAAAACTATTGTTGTGACTGAACGCCTCCCAACACTCGAACTAACTGAGTTCTTTCACATTTTATATTTCTCCGTTTTCTGTTTAATCGGATAAGTAGGCGTAGAATTTGTGAAGAATCCTCCAGAGAATTCTCCATTCGGCAACCCTCGATATTAAATGCCCATGTGGTACATAAATTCGAGAAAGTACCACTCATTTCTCGATGGTTGGGAACAAGCAAAAATTAATTATTTTCAAATTCCGCTTACCCCTTCAAATCCTCTTCTTTCCTCAATTTTTTCAGCCATCGTGCTCAGCGTGAAATTCTACAGAAAACGCATAGTTTAGTACGCACGGCCGTTCCCATGTTAACACTGTAGCTCTCAGAAATTGAGTTTAAACCAGAATTAGTCTTGGGTGGAAGTGTCTCAAACTTTGAATTCATCAATTGGACAGCACAGTTTAGCTGCTGATGTTTGTGAATTGGACAACAGAATCATATATTGTTTTTTGCACACCTAGCTGATTGTGTTCCCTGCTTGCTCCCACTGTTGTACAATTTGCTTGCTTGAACTTGCCCATCTTTTTCGCCCTCTTAATTTTCAGTGAATTGACTATATCAAGGTGTTTTGAAACAGTTGACTTTCAGATTGCAACAACATGTCAAGACAACAGCAAATTCTTGTGCTAGACCCCAACACTGAATTGTCCTTCAAAGGTAGTCTCACCAGTTAATTCAATCAGTTGAAAATATCCAACACCAAAATACATTTACCGGTGGGCCAACTTTGGCCACGTTTTCAGAAAATTTTAGAAGCGAGGAAATTTCCTCATTGGCACATTCTGGTTTTTGAAGAAGATAAAGCCAGCCAAGATTAAGATTTTTTAAACCATCATAATGTATGAAACATAATCATGAAACGGACGTTTATTGGTGCTATTCGCGAAAACGTATTTTCAAAATTGTCTTTCTAGACTTTTATGAAAAAATGCCAAAACTTTTTCAATGTGAACCAAACAAAATTTAAAAACATTGAAAGGTTTTTGATAAAAACTAAAAAGCTTTATTGTGCAACGCGTCTAAGCTTCGATTCTTCATATTTTATAGTGATCATGCATCTTTTTTCAACTGTGATTCAATTGAATAGCCTAGTCCGATAAACTTCATGGATTCCGGTTATACGTTTTCTATCCAACAATCTTACAATTTCGCCATAAAATGACACCTATTTAAAAAACAGGTGTGAGTTTATCGAGAGGTGAGGGTCTAAATACAGGGTGTCCGGGGCAAATCCGTCAATTTATTTTGCGTAACTAACGACTTTCGACTTGAATTCCTCCTCGTTCGACACGAATGTGGAGTTGCCTCTCGTATTTTTTCAAGCATCTTTGGCCTAGATCAACGTATTAACTATTATTTTCACTCCAATCGTTGCTTTTAAATCAATCAAATTTCTGGGCCGACAAACTTGAGTGAAGATTTTACTTTCAAATAGACGTGAAACCAAAAGTCAATTGGTGTTAAATCAGCTGAACGAGAAGACCGCAGCTCCGCGCTACTACTGTGTGCGCCCCAATTCGGGCATAGTTTAGCCAGAGGAAACTGCTGCGATCAATGTGATTCTTTTCCGATTCATCTCACTGACAAGATTCTATCCAAATATTTACTTACGATAAATGAATAATAAGCTGCTGCACCATCATGTTGAAAGACACGCTGGTTAAAAATCTCGCATTGTTGCAAAACAGGAATAGCACGCTCTTCAATCTTGTCTTTGTAACGTCTAGCATTGACTCTTTTCTCCTCAGAGAAAGCAGCGTCATGCTCTTAAAAGAAAGGCCCAACCACGCCTTTAAAACTGAATTGAAACAATCACTTTTTATCCAAAAGAGGATTTCCATGAAAACTAATGTTATTGAAATTTAAGTGTGTTTTTAAATGGCCATTTCTTTTGATTTTTCTTACAATTTTATTGTATCTTTTTTGCAAACAAAATGGAAACCCTAAAGCTTTCGAAAGAGATATTATGTGTAATTATAAGTAATGAAAAATCTAAAGAAAATCGACGGATTCGGCCGGGACACCCTGTACTAAAACTGTATATTTGTAAGGAAATATATCATACCCTACAGTCCATTTTAGTGAAGCAAAGGAGTAGAATCCAAATATTTGTTGATCGCAGTTAAATGATAGCTATATTATCATCTAGTGTCACGTCTGAAATTTTTTAAAATCGGTAATAACTCCGAATATTTTCAGGCCCATTTACTGAATGTGTGACCAGCAATCTGCGCTTGACCAACCCCTCTTCTCGCTCCGTTTTTTTCAAAGTGAAGACTACAGCTCCGCGCTACTACTGTGTGCGCCCCAATTCGGGCATAGTTAAGCCGGAAGAAACTGCTGTGATCAATGTGATGCTTCAGCCTGTGGAACAACCAGCTACATTAGAAAATGAACGAGCTCGTCACAAGTTCATGATACAAACAGCTTTTGCTCCAGACGAAGAGGTGCCGGTGGACTCTTTTGGAAGAGTGTGGACCAGTCCCAGGTCATGGACTCCAAGCTGCGAGTGGTGTTTGTGCGACCCAACGGGGAACAAGGCGAGGATGCTGGCACTAACAGCACCACAAACAGTGCTAAAAGTCAGTGGTAACAAGTCCTCAGAGTGCTGCTCCAGCTAGTCGAAATGATGTGGGTTGTATTCAGAAAAAAGTAGATGGAATTTTTTATCGCTTTTTAGGACCAAGCTCTTCAAAAAGAGATTGACTTGCGCAAGATGTACCAGGATGAAAAGAGCAAATTGGAGCGAGAGAACATGGTTTTGATGGTACCTTTTTTGCTAATAAAAACTGTCTAAGCCTGTAAAGGGCCATCAATTTGTTCATCAAAAAGTCATAATCGTTAGAATTTTCCAAGTTGGTTTTGGTAAACATCGAGTACAACGGGATAGCAACAACTCGTTACAAAAAGGGTTAATTACAATTACGACTCGCTAGTAGCGAGTTGCTACCCATTCCACTCGCTACAGCTTGTTAAAATGTGTAATATTGTACAAAAACGATTAAGTTTTTACCTAAGCGCAGGATGGACCAGCGCCTGTTATTAGGACATACTAAAATGCGTGGTTTTTACAAATAAAAAATGTGTAAGCCAAAAGAGCTAGAAACAATTGTAGCAAATCGTTGTAGCGAGTTGAATGGGTAGCGAGTCACTTTTTGTAGCAAGTCGTACGTCAGTCGAACACAACAGATGGCGAACACAACAGAGCGAGTCGCTGTAGTAGTCGCTACTGTAGCGAGTCACAAGTTGTAGCGAGTCGACGCTTTACCGTGTACACAAAACATCGCTGCTCTCTAGCTCCATAAAAACTCGCGTAATGAGACAAAAATTCCTAATGGCTCGTTCACGTACTGTGACTCAGACTGAGACTTAAGCCAGTGTCCAATGACTGAGAGGAAATTCCATTTTTTAACGCGGAAGGGCTGTAAACTTTTTTTGTTCATACAATTTTATTTTTTTTGGTCACATTTTGTAGCTAAGATTCAGGGCTACCCAATAAAATTTTTTCCAACCACAAATCGCTGAAAAAACTTTGATAAAAATGCGTTCCCTCTCACTCTGCCTTTCACTCGGCATTCACTCTATGACTGAAAGGCAGAGTGAGAGGAAACGCATTTTTTATCAGAGTTTTTCAGAGATTTATTGGGTAGCCCTGAATCTTAGCTACAAAATGTGACAAAAGAAAAAAGGTTTATGAACAAAAAAAAGTTTACAGCCCTTTCCGCGTTTAAAGGACCATGGTTATTACGCGCAGTGGCATGTGAAAATTTCGAATTGGCGGGGTACACTTCTCTTTCGTCTATCAGTGTACTCTTTGGAGTAATTCGAAACGACTCGAAAGAGTACACTGATAGACGAAAGAGAAGTGTCCCCCGCCAATTCAAATTTTGCCCATGCCACTGCGCGCTAAAACCATGGTCCTTTAAAAACATGGAATTTCCTCTCAGTCATTGGACACAGGGCTTCAGAGTGAGACTAAAGGGTGTTCACGGACTGCGACTTAGACTGAGACTAAGACTTAGACTGGAATTAAAAGGTGTTCATGTAGCCAAAAAAGTCTCAGTCTAAGCCGCAGTCCATGAACGAGCCATAATAGTCTTTCAAAAAAAAGGTTGTTCCGTTTAAGACAAAGGTAATTGATTGCTTAAGGAATATGACAGACGCATCACTTTACTCATTTCTTAGCACTTTCGTATCGTGGCTAGTAACCGTTGCTCACTGCTTATTTTTTCTGTGTTGGGGCCGAGCTGGCAAATTCCGAGAATCTTCGTTTCTTGTTATCGGGTTTGACCTTTGTCGTTCCCGATTTCTACATCATCTCGAACTCATTTTCTCGGTTTATTGCGTAGTGGAAAATTTTCGTATTTTTTTTTCGCTTGGTTCTCTCGCCCAGATACCTTTCCCTCAACACTACCTATTTTGTGCTGTATTTCTTCTTATTTTTGGAGTTATTAATTTATTTGGCATAAAATAATTCATTGTAGCTCGGGAAAGTTGTCTATTGTCTCAAGTCTAACTAATCAAGAAAACAACATGGCCAAAGCTGTTGCTAAGAAAGCCTCTGGTGCTTCCGGTGATGCTGGTCCGAAGGGAGTTACCAAGGAACCTGCTGGCAAGTCCGCTGTCGCTGCTAAGGTTCGCAATCGTTTTATTATCTGTATGCGTTTCGAGGCTCTGGTTTTTAAGACCGCCCTGAAGCATCCTCTTTCGTCTTACATGATCTGGTTGGCTGAGAATCGCGCTCGCATCACTGCTGAGGTTGCTGCTGCCAAGGATGCTAGGAAGGGAAAAGCTGGCGGTGGTGGACCCAAAGGCTCAGTCTCGAAGATTGCCGGAAAGGAGTGGAAAGCCCTCGAAGACAAAAGCAAGTGGGAGAAGCTAGCCGCCGAAGCCAAGCAGAAGTACGAAGCGGACAAGTCTCGTTTCTGAACAGCCATTCTATTCTTTTTCGTTATTAATCATTTATCACCAGATTTCCTCTCCTTTCGGAATTGTCTCCACTTTCATCAATAAAGTGCCTCATTACATTTATCTTTTCTGTCACTGTCCTGCGCTTCAAGTTATCCGCCATGCTGAAGGCTTGTTTCCAATGAGCGGATTTTACCTTCACTCTCACTCTTCATTGGGTAACGAAAATTCTTTCACTCTCACTCTGACTTTGACTCTCCCTTTCACTTTCACCCTCAGTGTGTACCCAATGGGAGAGTGAGAGTGAAAGGCAGACAGAGAGTGAGAGTGAATGGCAACTTATATAAGACTTGAAACTGAAAAAGACTGAGAGGGAGAGGCAGACTGAGAGTAAAAATTTTTCGACTTTTTTATTTATTTTTTTCTCTTTGTATCTCCTTGTATGTTTCTTCACATAAACCTACCTAGGCAAGTCAAGCCTCATTATGGTGCGTTATCGTTTCAGCACTTTTTTCAAATGAAAAAAAAGGACGAAATGTTTCGTCCTTTTTTTCATTCTAAGACTGCTTTGGTCACCCCTGTTGATTTTTCGAAAATTTTTATATTGTGTCCGAACCGCCCCAAACCACTCAAAACCACCTCAAGCCACCCAAACATCCAAAAATGGCCAAAAGCACACAACACACCCAAAATCAACCAAAACCAGCCGAAACCATCCACAATTACTCCAAATAAAAGTTTTGCGGGAATTGAAATTTTTCAGTCTGAATCAATAAAATCAAGTAGTCGTCCACTTGGATCAAAAGATTTAGTCTTTTATTTAATACATTTTTCGGTTGGATATTTTGCGGTAGACATTCGTTCATTTATGAATCTCTGATGATCAATCTCTAATGGTCTTAGTTCTTACTCATAATCAATGGTCTCATTCCATCCTCACTAATATTGATAACTCCTCAACAGCTTTGAACTATCTTTAATGTTCCTGCTTCATTCTTAAAATGCCATAACCACGCGTTCTCCGTCAATTAACTTTTTTTCGTCTAATCATTGAATTTCTGTACGGATTTTCAGCTTAGTTTCTAACAAAACAAGGCCTGGAATTTAATTTTAGATGAAGCAGTGTTCGAAACCAAGTTAAAATGTCCGTACAGATATTCAATCATGCGGAATTTTCTTGAGTTGGCGGGGCACAACCATTGTCGTAGACGGCAATGGCCTTTAAGGGTCCTGAGCGACCTTCAATGGTCGTTCAGGACTTTCGCGTACCCGTTCCTGGTCGGTCTTCACTAGTCGGCACTAGTAAAGAATCCTTGTCCAGAATATGCCTTGGCCCCCCCTTTTGTTTTTTGTGAAGAACAGCTTGGTCCCCCCTGTTGTTTTTGTGAAAAACAGCTTGTGCCATTCACAAAAAAAACAACAGGGGGACCAAGGCATATTTTGGACAAGGATTCTTTACTAGTGCCCATTAGTCTTAATCAATCTTTATCGGTACAGTGTAGCACAGAATTTTCCTCATCTACACCTTAATCTTGGATATGTTGAATAATTTGTTGAGTTACATAATATTTAGACAGTTTTAATTGCTGAAAAAATTGGCCACAAAATTTTAATGACCGAACGTAATTGACACATACCGGCTTCCACAAACTATACTAAAAATGTTAATCCAACAAAAAATTTATTGGCCACTTTCAATAACACCAGAGAAGGAACAGCAAAGTGCAAATGAAATATAAGGATATGTTTATTTGTCTATAGTTTCTTCGGTATGCTTTCCCTTGAGAGCCCAGTGACCCGGGCACGATCAGCAGCCTTGCGCTCAAGCATTCCACGGCGGTCCTTGTCCAACATCAGCTTGGTAATAGAGATGTTTAAAGCATCAATCCCTGAAATGTCCACGCGTGACAATGACTTCATCATCAGTTCTGAAAAACAATGTGATCGAATTAGGATACAGATCTACAGCAACTGACCGGATAGGAACAGAGCGAACTCCATGCTTGTTGCGAAGATCCTTGGAGAGAGGCGCCGACACGATCTTCCTCTTAATGTGAGACGGAGCGTTGGAATGGAATTTGCGAGACTTGCGAGCCGGCGAGGAGACCAAAGGATTCAGCTTCATTCTTCAAGAGGCTTCTTCAGACGCAGAAAGTACTCTAAAAAAATAGATTTTGAACATCCGATAACATTACACAACATATCTAAGATTGAGATTTTCGATCATTTAAAAAAAATTCAGGTTATGGCGACTCAACTATTGTCGCGCAAAATAATATGGGAACAGCATAACATTTCCATAAGAGCTAGAAAAAAATCGAAAGAAAATCAAATAAAGTCTCGATAAACCGTCACATTGTGGTTACCCGATTTAGGCAGGTACACGACATTTACAGGAAATAGCACCCTCGATAAACCACCAGCAAACCGGCGTCTCCAGAGGTGGCGGTCTATCGAGAGTGTACTGTATGCCGAAAGACAATAAAAACAAAAATGCTAGTTTAAATTAATTTGTAGATCAATTGACCGTTGATCAATTGACCTAGAGCCGACCGATTCGTGTGTGAGCCGATTGGGTGTGGATCAATTCGATTAACGCCCGAGGATACCACTACATGAGTACCACCAACGAAGTAGCACCACCCAGGAAGAGCTGCCTTGAGCTGCCTGAGGACCATTACCTGAGTACCAACACCTGGAGTTTCACGGCGACTTGAAGTGTTTGGATAGTTTTGGGTGAATTTGGGTGGTTTGGGTGGTGTGGGGTGGTTCAGACACAATTTGAAAATTTTGCAAAAAAACAACAGGGGGACCAAGGCAGTCTTAGAATGAAAAAAAGGACGAAACGTTTCGTCCTTTTTTTTCATTTGAAAAAACAGCACGAAACGTTTCGTCCTTTTTTTCATTTGAAAAAAAGTGCTGAAACGTCCCTTTACCCTCATTATATTTTTAGTCTGAAGCAACCAAACCAAGTGGTCGACCGCTTGGATCAAAATTTTTTTTACTTTTTTCGCGTTCCAAAACCTGTTTTCTGGATTGATTCGGGGACGCTGAAGATGGTTTGACAGTGGTAAAAGGTCGTTTTCTCAGGTATTTTTTGAGTATTGTGCAATAATTGATTTTGGTAAAATCAATTATTGCCTCAAACTTAAAACTTTCTCGATAAAACGTGATTTCACTACTGTCAAACCATCTTCAGCGTGCCAGAATCAGTCCAGAAAACAGGTTTCAGAACATGAAAAACGTAAAAAAATTTTGATCCAAGTGGTCGACCACTTGGTTTGTTTGGTGTATGGATTATCCAGTAGAACTGAGGTTGGATCATAGAAAAACATTTTAAATTTTAAAAGCCCTTTACAAGACAAGAACATTACTACCCGGGTACCAATGCACTACCTGAGTCCCCCAACCTGGGTACTACCACCTGGGTACAACAAAACCAAGTGGTCGTCCACTTGGATCGAATTTTTTTTACGTTTTTCATGTTCCAAAACCCTTTTTTTGGACTAACTCAGGCAAGCTGAAGATGGTTTGACAGTAGCAAAATAACATTTTCTCGGGTATTTTTTTAGTTTTAGCTAATAATTGATTTTACCAAAATCAGTTATTCTATAAAACTAGAAAAATACCCGAGAAAATGTTATTTTGCTACTGTCAAACCATCATCAGCATACCCGAATTAGTCCAGAAAATAGGTTTTGTAACCCGAACAACGTGAAAATTTTTTTGTTGTGCGCAACTGTGAAGTGATCGCTTGACCAAAGTGCTGGTCATGGACGATTTTGAATTGGGAGCCTTCTGGGAAATAATTACGTTATTTGATAGCTAAAATTAGTCAAAATCGTGACACAAAATACATAGGCACAATTTGAAATTGGCACAAACAGAAGAGGCACAAATTGAATTGGCGCAATTTGAAAAGGCACAAACTGCAGGGGCACAAACCAAAAAGGCACAATTTGATTCGACACAATCTAAAATGGCACATCTCTCTCCTTCCCGAAAATTTGTGAGTGAGACTGAAAAAAGTCTTTGGATACACTGAAAGTGAGAGTGAGAGTCAAAAAAAACTCATTGGGTACACTGAAAGTCAGAGTGAGAGTGCAAGTGAGAGTGAAAGTGAGACTGAAAGGCAATTTTTTCCTGTTGGGTACACACTGAGAGTGAGAGTGAAAGTGCTAGGCAGACTGTGAGTGAGAGTGAAAGGAAAATCCGCTCATTGGAAACAGGGCTTGAAACGATGTCTCAGAAAACCATATCCCTTTAATCCTTTTCCCGAGAACGACGATTCTCCCGAACTCTTCTTAATAAATTTATCTGTGGAGTAAACACATACTTGACTTCGGAGTTTCTGTCCAGAGCTCACGAACATCTTCCAGGACCATATTGAAGTGTCTAAAAGAATGGAAAAGTTGAATCGAAAGAAAGACGAAAACAGTGAAAAGTGTTACCGATCGAACGCCTTCACGCGACCAAGCAGCTTCTTGTTGTTTCGGCAATTGACGAGGATTTGGGCGTTGTTCTTGAGAGCGATAGTGAGCACTGAAAGCGGACCCACCGAGAAATCATCAGTTTCGCCCTCCTTCTTCTCCACATTGCTAGCAGACATATTGCTTTGGCTTGAATTTACTTCAAAATTCTGAAAAATTGATAAAAAAAATGAATAAAATTTACAAGAGAACACGTAACACACGTCTGACATACGACAACACAAACAATAGAAATGAAAATTGAATTTGAATTTTTTTGGTCTCACGCATTAAAGTGGTCCCCGCCTTTTGGAAATTCAAATTTCACCGTGTCGGGCACGGGCATGCTCCTTTAACTTAGTGTAGCGTTATAATAGTCGACTTCCCCCTTACCATAGCGCTGGATCTGTCTGTGTGTCTGTCTGTATGTATGTCACAAAAAATGTTTAGGTATGTTCCGCTCATCTTATCTAAAATCTGATTAGACCATTCGATTCCTCGTGGTCGGTTTCCTTCTTGAAAAACTTCTAAAAGTTAGGATCGGTCGCGTGAAAAAAAGTTATGTACAGTTGAAAGTTGCCGAAAACCACAGGGGGACCAAGGCAATTTTGTGTGATTTTTAGATTACCTTGGGGGACCAAGGCATGCATAATGGTTCGAATCCTGGTGGTTGTATGCATTATTATTTTGTCTCGAGAGGATTAGTTAGTGTATTATATGGTCAGTAAGTGGCCTGCTAGGGTATGTAGGTGGCCTGGTAGGGTATGTGGGTGGCGTGGTAGAGTACCTAGGTGGCCTGGTAGGGTATGAAGGTTGCCTGGTAGGGCATGTAGGTGGCCTGGTAGAGTACCTAGGTAGCCAGGTGGGGTAAGAAGATTCCCAGTAGGGTATGTATTTTGGCTGATAGGATATGTAGGTGGCCAGGTAGGGTGGGTAGGTTGCCTGATAGGGCACCTAGGTGGCACCAGGATTGGGCCTAGACGAACAGAATGGGGCTCGAACCACGTGAGCACACCCGAAGCACCAGGATGGGACATAGAATACCAGAATGGGGCCCGAACCACGTGGGCACACCCGAACCACCAGGATGGTGCTCAAACCACGTGGGACCATCAGAACCACCAATATGGGACCCAAACAACGTGCACACACCCAAACCGTCAATATCGGGCCTAAAAAACGTTGACACACCCAAACTACCGATATCATGCCCAAACCACCAATATTGGGACCAAACTACGAATATGGGGCCCAAACCAGGTGGGCTCACTCGAACCACCAACATGGGAGCCAAACGACGTATGCACACCCAAACCACTAATATCTTGCCTGAACCACCAATATCGGGACCAAACCACCAATACCGGGCCCAAACCACGTGGGCTCACCCGAACCACGAATACACTCCGTATCATAAGTATAGACGCACCCATATTTTGTGATATTTTAGCGATTTTTGACTAAAAGTGAGAAATGTTTTAATATAACGAGATACATTTAGGCGAAAAAACATGTTCTGGCGCAAAAACTAAGTTAGAAAGCGAAAGAAAATGATTTGTAGTTGTAAACATTGAAATCAGACGTATCATAAGTATAGACGCAGTTCGGTTTGTAATGCGCCGCTCGATGTTTTCATTTATTTTGAAGCAGATATCATCTTACTTCTGGTTCGACTGTGTCTCGGCTACAATTTGGTAGGTCAAACTTGATTTTTTGATCATTCTAAGAAAAGTTATGACCATCAACATGAAAACGTCGATTCCTAGTCCAAATAAAGGAAAATCTAAAGAAAATGACTGTTTAGTCCCATAAATAATAGCTTTTCTCAAAAAATGTCGATGAAAAGATAAAATCCATTGCATGATTCAAAAGCTCTTTGATTTCTCTACATAATGACATGTTGACTGTTGTTTTATAAAAATACAGGGCTGAGAAACGGACGGTTGAATTTCGACAAGACAAAACAGGCTAAAAATAAGGCAAAAAGAGGGGTTTTTTACTTTCTTAACTTCAACCGTCCGTTTCTCAGCCCTGTATTTTTATAAAACAACAGTCAACATGTCATCATGTAGAGAAATCAAAGAGCTTTTGAATCATGCAATGGATTTTATCTTTTCATCGACATTTTTCAAGAAAAGCTATTATTTATGGGACTAAACAGTCATTTTCTTAGATTTTCCTTTATTTGGACTAGGAATCGACGTTTTCATGTTGATGGTCATAACTTTTCTTAGAATGATCAAAAAAATAAGTTTGACCTACCAAGTTGTAGCCGAGACACAGTCAAACCAGAAGTAAGATGATATCTGCTTCAAAATAAATGAAAACATCGAGCGGCGCATTACAAACCGAACTGCGTCTATACTTATGATACGTCTGATTTCAATGTTTACAACTACAAATTATTTTCTTGCGCTTTCTAACTTAGTTTTTGCGCCAGAACATGTTTTTTCGCCTAAATGTATCTCGTTATATCAAAATATGGGTGCGTCTATACTTATGATACGGAGTGTATGATGCCCAAACCACGTGGGCACACCCAAACCACCGATATGGGAGCTGAACCACGTGGAACCACGTGCCAAACCACACACCGGCATGGCCTCTAACGCACTTTCAACACTCAACGAACATTTGCGGCATTTGCCGCATAGGCGCTTTCTAATAATTGTTATTAAAGGGGGGGGGAACTTTATATACGCATCGCCTTAGGTCACAGGTTCGACTACCACTGGCTGCAGACCTTATTTTTTTATCCTATTATTTACAAGGTTAGTGTCAAAATGTAGCCAAGCTTCTGGGCTTTCATTTGAGCTATCATACAGAGGAAAAGTTGGTATAAAGTTACGGCTAAAATATAAAATATCGGCGCTACTGGCTTATACCCCCCCCCCCAAAACAGCTACTTTCTTATAACCCCCCCCCAATCCTCGGACCTACTGGCTTATACCCCCCCCCCCCAAAATCAAAATTTTTAGGATTGGTCAAAACACATTTTAAGCAATAATTTCGCCATAAAAGGACCAGAAAAGCAATTGAAATAGGGTTCAAGGGCTGTATTGGGAGGGGAAGGGACAAAACAGGGGCCACTTCTATAGGGCCTATAAGTACCAAAGAGTATTAATTCTCTAAGCAGTAAAAGCGCTTTCAAACCCAGCCACTTGTGGTGCACGTAATAGTATAAGGACTCGAAATGATCGCACCGTTCAGCCGGGTGGATCCTGATGGTTGTCCTTTAACTTTTGGATGGCTGAGCCTTTGGCTCGTAGCCCCAGGCCTGAAGAGGAGGGAAACCCTTTTGGGCCTCAGATGTTGAACAAAGTTGTGAATACTGGGGCCTACCGCATAAATAACTCTGGTATGCATGTTATTTCATGCATCCAGAGTCACTTTCGAGTGATTTGTGTCCAAGGTATGTGGGTGAGCGCATGAGCCCAAGTGAGCCCAAGCCCCCAAGCCCCTGCGCCCCGAAGGGGGCGCAGGGGGCTTGGGGGCATACGCATCGCATTATAGATGCCTTAGGTCGCAGGTTCGACTACCACTGGCTGCAGACCTTATATTTTCTCTCTTTTTATTTACAAGTTTGGTGTCAAAATGTAGCTAACATCCTCAGCTTTCATTTGAGCTATCATACAGATGAAAAGTTGGTATAGAGTTAGGGCTAAAATATAAAATACGCTGAACCATGTCCATTTGACGAAATCCTCAACAGAACTATCCAGTACTTTTCAGTATTATCTGGAACTGACGTTTTTTCGCAATTTTATTTACATACTCATTTGAAAACTTACACTCAAAATGCAGTCCTGCCGTCATTTTCAGCATACGGTTGTATAAAACCATATGAATTGAAATCGCAATAAAAGTCAGTTCCTAAATAATACCGAAATCCTCCCCCAATGGTACTCTATTGTTCTTGGTCAACCTTCGTTAGCTACCTTTTTTCTGAAGTAATTTTGTTGTGAAAAAATTTCTATCTTGTTCCCCATGAAATTCTGACTCTAGAAAGTGCCTAAACGCGTAGAGAAATAAATAAAATTGGTGGAGGCTCAGCTATATTAGTCTAAATACGCATCATTTTGGCTGGTTTCCTCTAATTTTGGTGGTCATTTGCCAAAATTCCAAAAATGAGGCAGTTGCTGACAGCAAAGCAGTGCTGGAAATGGTTGCAATCGATTGCTCGTTGATTTTTGGACCTAATAGTCAAAAACTTACTGAAAAAAGTAAAATAAAACACCCGCAGAGGGACTAGAACTTTCGACAAAAGGCGATGCGTATATAAAGTCCCCCCCCCCTTTAAAGGAAATACGGCAGGTGATATTATTTAAACCTGAGAGATCGCCAACTCAACTTGCTGTTTTGCATTCTCCTTCTGTTTCTTTTTCAAGCGAATTTCAGTGATTTTAGCGTTGATTTCTTAAAAAATGTCAGGTTCGCTAAACTTACATGTCAGTGTCACTGTCAGTGTGAATTATGAAAACACTGGTTATAAGAGAACATTTCAGGAGTGGAAATATATTGCTGAACTGGCATTAGAAATATTAAGCACGCCGGCGACAAGCAGCCTAATCGAACGAACTTTTTCTCAATGCGGGTTAGCAACGGCAAGACATAGAAGTCGAACTCAATTTACTCTTTTGAATACACAATTATTTGTTTATATCAATTCGCAAATTTTGCTTAATACAAAATTGCAAATTGAAAATTTTCAATTCTCACTGAGATCTCAGTGAGATTCTCACTCTCAGTGAGGACAAATTTAAAAATTCTCACTCTCACTCACAGCCTGTGAGGACAAAATTCAAAATTCTCACTCTCACTCACAGCCTGTGAGGGCAAATTCATTCTCACTCACTCTCACTCACAGGCCGAAAAATCGTCCTCAGCACAACACTGGTTTAAAATTGTACAGTCGAGTCTTCCATCGACATACGCCCCAAAAGTTCGTTCCCGCCTTGGGCCCGACACTTTTTTAACCCAATTTTTTAAAAATTTTGCTAGTTCTGTTCTGACAGTCTGGTCCCAAATATCGCAAGGATTACGATTTCGCCGATCGTTTTTGCCAAAGACAATGACTTTGACATTTAAAAGGCAAAAAACTCCCATTAACATACGCCTATTTTGGATTTAAGCGTATGTTAATGGGAGTTTTTGCCCTTTAAATGTCAAAGTCATTGTCTTTTGCAAAAACAATCTGCAAAGTCGGAATGCTTGCGATATTTGGGACTAGACTGTAAAAACAGAACTAGCAAAATTAAAAAAAATCAAGTTAAAAAAAGTGTCGGACCCAAGGCGGGAACAAACTTTTGGGGCGTATGTTAATGGGAGACTCGACTGTATCAGTGTTTCCAAAGACAATGACTAAACAAGGAATGTACCGCAGTAGTCAAATATTCAAGATGTGACATACTGCGAAATACGATATGGTCGCAGGTTCAGACTTGGGCTTAAAAATAAATCTATGTCTGTCTTTATTAAAGTTAATACGGTATTTTCAGTGTAAGTTTTTAAAGCTCTCATAATTCAGGATAAAATGGACAAGCTAATTCGATCTGGAGCTGGGACACTTGCACAGGCTGAAGGATTTCCCACTCTACACGTAAACAATTTGACTATTACAATCGGACGAGACGTAAAATTCCTCCTTTTTGTGAAAATGTGCCTCTTTTTTTTCTTTTAATAAAAAGGCATAAATACCGGTGTCTCAAAAGTTCGAACTCACTTTTTATGATTTGAGTTTTTCTTAAAACAGTGTAGACATCAACAAATATTTAATACCATTTTGTAGCCTGAGTGTCCTCTTTCAAATGTAATGTTAATCTTAGCTTGATTATTTTGGATAAGTCGCCATTTGGCTCCAAACACTTGTCAGGTCATTTTGAGAAATTGACCAGCGTTTTCATCACTTTAACTGGTCAAAATTTTAATTCTGGATTTCCCGACCTAGCGACAACTCACAACTAAGTTGTAGCGCAGCTCGAGAGCTACAAATCAGCTTTGCAGAATAATTTTTGGAAATCTAAGTGTTGAGATATGGCTTTTTGGAAAAAATAGACTTTCTGAAAAATGGCCAAAATCCAAGTTATTCCAATTTTTTCAGATTTCTTGCATTTTTTCAGAAAGTCTATTTTTTCCAAAAAGCCATATCTCAACACTTAGATTTCCAAAAATTATTCTGTAAAGCTGATTTTGTAGCTCTGGAGCTGCGCTACAACTTTGTTGTGAAATGTTGCTAGATCGGGAAATGCAGAATTAAAATTTTGACCAGTTAAAGTGATGAAAACGCTGGTCAATTTCTCAAAATGACCTGACAAGTGTTTGGAGCCAAATGGCGACTTATCCAAAATAATCAAGCTGAGATTAATATTCCATTTGAAAGAGGACACTTAGGGCTACAAAATGGTATTAAATATTTGTTGATGTCTACACTGTTTTAAGAAAAACTCAAATCTTAAACAGTGAGTTCCAACTTTTGAGACACCCGGTAGGACTGTTATTCCAAAGTGATAACGCTTTCAGGTACCGTATTTCCTCTGATAAACGCTCTCTTCAAAATTCGGAAAATGTACCCAGTATCCTTTACTCGGTTTCTAAATTTCTTAGATTTTTCGATGTTACACGACCTCACAAAGGGAAGTCCTCAATCTCAAATATCCGAAGGTACTGAATTTGCCGGTTTGGTTTCAAAAAATCTAAGAAAAAGTTGTGAAATCGACAAAAAGAAGCATGGGTACATTTTCCGACTTTTGGATAGGGCGTATATTAGAGGAAATACGGTAGCTCTGCGATTCTAGTTTTTAACGAGGTATCATCTGTTGCATCATTTTTGCAAAACGTGGCGCAAAGGGTGTGTGTAGTGCAAAGAAGTAATAGTAGGAACAAAATTATTTTTCTGACTTCTTCACCTTTTTGTGCTACATTCTGCAAAAAGGATGCAACAACTGATACCTCGTAAGAAACTAGAATCGCAGGCTACCTGATGGTTTCAAAAAATTTCGAAAAAGTGGCCAAACTTTTGCCTTTTAACACTAAAAAGCCGGTTTGTGCTAATGGGAGCGTTTTGTTCAGAATATCATGCTGAACAAGATAGGCGGAAGAAAGTTTAAAAAAAATTCTTTTTTTCGACTTTTTATAGAAAATTATTGATGGACACACACTATTTGAGTGTAACTTTTCACCTGCGAAAGAATTGTGTAGCTAAAAAGCTTATTTGGTGCAGAATTCGACAGGCTTTAAAATAAATACAAACTTAGTCGGGCAAGTTGCCGTACAACATGCAAAGTATTAGCATTTTTCAAAAAACATATGAAATATAGAATTAAGTTCCTTCGTATAAACACTGCAAAATCATTGCTATCACCTTTTTTATTTCAGTATACTTACAGCATCAGAAAGCACAGATTCTGCGCATTATTTTGATACCAAAGACGACAGAAAATCATAACATAAAGCAGTACCAGGATCAAGAAGTTGGTTAATGACCAGGCTTTTTCCGGGTTAATCGAATTCGCGCCTTTCTTGGCGTTCTGTATTTTCACGTTTTTTCGACAAAAAAGTTTCTTTTTTAATTTGGGTGAGTTAATTAATGTTGAGAAGAGCTCAAACGGGCGACGGTCATTTGGTCCCCAGTCTTTTGGTCCCCGGTCATTTGGTCCCCTGGTCATTTGATCCCCAAAATCCGCCAATTTAAAATGTTCGAACAGGTTCGATTCCAGGCGGTAGCAAAGAATTGTTTTCTACCATATATTATCCCGAATAGGTCTCATTCACCCGGGGAATCAGAAATTGAAAAATTTTGAGAAAAAAAGAAAAAATAGAAAGAAATATTAAAGACTATATGGGAGGGGAAGGGAATACTGAAGACCACTTTGTGATACCCCATTCATGCTCAATGATCCAGATCACCCTCAGTGGTTCAAGTCCACCTTAAATGGTTCAGATTGACTTTCAATTTCAGTCGGGATCCATTACCAATGGTTCAGATTTATCCTCAATGGTCTTAATTCAACCTGGATGTAAAAAGTCTTTTGGGTGTCCTCTGGGTTCATTTGGGTGAATACAGTCAACTCTCTTCGTAACAAAAAATTTTAATTTAATCTTTTTCCATGTGAAAAACTCCTATCATTTAATTTTTTATATAATTTAACCTCAGTTCTAATGGATGATCGATTAACCTGACATTTGCATGGGTTTTCAACACTTTTCCAGGTCATTGTCCAGTTTTTTAAAGCGGTCACATTCCCTGTCACATTCATTTGTATGTATGCATGTATGCATTTCATTCCTTTCGGGGATCGTGAAAAAACTGTTCTATCAATGCTAACATACTTTTTGTTTGTAGTCAATACTGTCTACTCTTTATTTATTGGTGTTCGTGATTTTAATTTTTCGGTTATGTCTCACAACATCTGTAAGATTTCCGAATTTAAAATCAAGCGCTGCATCATGTAGTCTCTTTTATTTATTTTTTCCAACTATTTAAGACGACTTTACGGAAACGGACCTCAGTTATTGGTAAATCCATTTACAATATAAAAAATCTTCAAAACTCACAGAGCTAGGAGTCTATAAAGACTTCGAAATTCGGGTTCCGGCCTACATTGTGAGCATCACATAAAGCGAAGTAATCTTTATTCTTTACCAAGACGTGAAGTGCAAACAACAATAACAAACAAAATAACTAGTTGACATTCTACATTAATTCTCCCCTTCTAATTTTTATGCTCATCTTTTCTCGCAAGCTATCCATTGTTTCTTGACTGAAATCGACTTCTCTCCCTCGCGTCACACATTCAGCATATTGGCAGGCGAAAACACCGCAATCATTCCCGTTTGTTTTGGCTTGCATGGGAATATTCTGCAAAAATAAAAATTTCAAAACCAATTTTAACTGAAAATTTACTTTTTTGTTCATAGCCAGCCAATTCGTCGGATCTAAAGCTTACTACCCTCTTTGTACTGCATTTTCTTTGAGGAAATTTCTGAAATCATTGAATTTGCAAAATATTAGTAAAAGCATTAAGTACTTGATTAGGGTTATTGACCTGGTACCATCTCCATGAAAAGATTTATAGTAAACCACTCGGAACTTCGCCATTTTGATAATCTGATTGCATATTAATTTAACAATCCGAACAAGTGTAGTGAAAGACATACGATAAGAGACCAATGACCGGGCATGTAAATAGGCACAACCACGACATCATAAAGAACAGGTCAAGTTCATCCCATATTCGAGATTTTTGTCCCTCTTACATCTTTTTTCCAATAGAATTGGCCAAGTACATCTTTTAAGTGCTCCTTGTTCCTGTTGGATGGTAGCAGTTCATAATTCATTACGTTGCTAAACAAGTGTAATAAAATATACTGTTGAACCTCGTTTATCCGGTGACCCTCCGGAACTAAATTTATCTGCCGGATAATCGAGCTGTCCAATAAATAGGAATGTTTTTTAGAAAGAATAAGCCAATTACAGTCAAATAAAGTAGATGTCAGATGCCGGATAAAAAAGAATGTCGGATTACTGAAGTACCGGTTATTTGAAGTTTGATTGTATTGGAAATACATAAGCACCTTGCAGATAAGGCCCCAACAATTTGCAAGTCTAAAAATCGGATTAATATAGGTTTCGTTCAAGACAACTGACAAATACCGGATAAATAAATAAAAAAAGTTCGAATTGGCGGATTTCGAGGATCAAATGACCGGGGATCAAATGACCAGGGGACCAAATGACCAGGGGACCAAATGACCGGGGACCAAATGACCGGGGACCAAAAGACCGGGTACCAAATGACCTAATGCCGCTCAAACATGCGTTTCCAACCGTAAAAAGCCTAAAAGCACAGAACGCCAAGAAAACCGCGATTTTGAATTAACCCAAAAAAGCCTGGTCACCAACCAATTTGTTGATCCTGGTACTGCTCTTGATTTGCTGTCTTCTTTGGTATCAAAATGATGCGCAGAATCTGCGCTTTCTGAAATATAAACGGTGATACCAATGATTTTTAGTGTTTATATGAAGGAACTAAATTCTGCATTTCATATAATTTTTGAAAAATGCTAATATTTTGCAGGTAATACTGCATCCTACTCGACAAGTTTGTATTTGTTTGGAGGGTACATGACAATATTTCGCCGAAAATATTTTCGCCAAACAAAATTTCGCCGCCATTATTTATTTTTACTAATTTCATTGATTACATGCCAGACATTTTTCAAGTGAATCCAACACAAAGTTTATTGACTCAAGTCATATAACAACAAATCAGAGAAGCAAATAACAACAAAGAATTAAACATTCTCCCATCCAGATCCGAAATTTCTTCATCAGAGAATTCTGGCTCGCCGGTTTTAATGTACCGTATTTATTCTAATTAAGTTGGGAGCGATCGCACCGAGATATTCGAAAGGAACGATGTTCTCCCAATCGTTCACTGCTTGTGTCACCAGTCGTTTTATTCGTCGTCAGCAAGGAGGTAGTTCCTTCTCTTCTTTGAGGATTACTATCAAGGGCCATTTCGTTGTAGACACCGGTAATTCCTTTTTGGACCAGCTAAAAACATTTCATAGACCCTGAACTTTATCTTTATTTATTTCCAAACAATCAATGTGTCAAGATTTCTGATTGGAATACATGCCAACGCCACGATTTTTCGGCACTAAAATCGTCCAAATTAGAAAATATAGCTGAAGTAAAGGTACCTCATGAGAAAACTGCGCATCTGAGTCATAGCGGTCGAATAATTACTCTTCTTGCAGATGGTTGTAAAGATTCGCGCCGTAAAATCAGCCAGAAAAAAGGCGTGATTTAGAAAAAAAACGACACTTAGAATATCGGCGAAATAATGTCGGCGAAATAATTGTCGGCGAAATATTGACGGTACCGTGTTTGGAAGCCCATCAAATTATACATCAGATAAGCACTTTAACCACACCAATTTATTTTCAGATAAAAACTTACAATCGAAAAACTAAAACAACCCAAAATGGGATATCTCTAATCATAATCACGTAAAATAAATCGCATAAAAGAACTTTTTCAGAGATTTTTTTCTCCTGTCTTGTTTAGCATGAAATTCTGAACAAAACGCTCTCATTAGCACAAACCGGCTTATAAGTGTTAAATTTAAAAAAGAAAAGGAGGCGCATTTTCACAAAAGGAAGCACTTTTTTTGCCAAAAGGAGGCATTTTTCCGTTTTATCTACCACAATGATTCAAAATTTGAAAAACGTTTTTGCAGGTTATTTTGATCGGCTTCTTGGCACTTTTCTTGGGGATCATCATCGGCAAGATCTTCTAAAACTTTGGATATATTGGACGCCAAAAATACAATCGCTTCATGTCATATTATATGTTTGTGTGTGTCCCTTGATGGTTCCTGATTTACTTCCATTCTCATCCTGATTACAACTACTATTATATTATGTCTTCTACGACTACTAACATGAAAATGCTTGTGCAAAGATCCATCAAAACCAATGTTTTTATGAATCATTTTTGTTCAATAAAAAGTATCTTTATGCGTGTTCGATTAGCAAATTAACCTGAAGCCTGAAATCAGCAATATAATTTGGTGTTCTTGTTTTAGGGTTGAAAATTGAAAATGACAGTATTATGTTTGTTTATTGCAGGAGACTGGGTTGCTCCTAGGAAATATGCAATGGGTGGAATTATTATACGGAAAGAGAAAAAGTGCTGTGCCAAAAAGTGGTGTGTTACAGATGGGTTAGTTTGGTTTTGTTCATTTTTAAGTAATAATAATGGTTACTTTGAGGTGTGGTATCACATGCGGGATACTTACGTGGTTTGTATTAAAAAATGTGGAGGACCTTTTATTAAACTGTTTAGGTTTCTCATGTTCTACGGCCAATTCTGCGTGGTAAACTTTTATTATTTATTTATTTATTTTTTATTTTCTGCCAAAAATCATCTGCGATTCTACCGAAATGTGTAGCGAATTAGAATTTCTTACATAAAACTGTGCGTTACACCCTGTTTGACATTGCCAAGATTACAATTGCTGGGTGGTTAGTCCATGATTGGTAGACATTTTAGTCATCTGGTTATTCTGTCATTTATTTTGTCTGTCTGCTTTTTTTCTAGATACGAGGTTGTTTAATATTATTTCACGCTATAGCACACCACACAAGAATGTGGTCAAGCCTAAGTAATATTCATGTAATTTATCCATTTGGAGTCCTTGAAATTTCAATGACTTTTTTTCGAGTTATATAAAAAAATTGGTGGAATCACATTTTCAGAACATGGCCTAGAAAATAGTTTTAAGCACCAGGATTGACCCTTAACCACGTGGTACAACCGAACCATAAAAGTAGGGCCTAAACAATCAACTCCTGACGAACAACGGCGACGCCGCGGCGGCGCCCACACGAGCTATTCAGGAGAGAATATTCAGGAATCAGTATTAAGGAGGGTATATTGAGGTGACGCTACACAGGAAGTGGTACTCAGATGAGAAAATGTAGTTATCCAGGTAGGGTCACTCAGGTGGTGATGCTAAGGAGGTGGGTATCCAGGTATCAGTATCGATATGAAGGTACTCAGGTGGCGTTATTCAGGTAGTGGCACCCAGATGGAGAGTCTCAAGTAGAGGTACATAAGAGGTAGTAGTGCCTAGGAGCGAGTACCCAGGAGGTGTGGCCCACATAGTTGTACCGAGGTGATTTTAGAAATTAATTAGCAGATCAGACTTGGTCCACGGTTGGATTTGCACATTTTGGCACCCATAAGCTTTAGCACTGGCCTTTGGCCGAGGCGCCTTTTCTAGTTTGTCAATTAAGAAAATAAGTGTAGCTATCAAGTAAATCAGATGACTTGACTGTAATTTCGAGAAAAAGCAAAACAAGGCTGTCGGCATTTTTGCATTTCGGTGTTGGCATTTTGGCTTTTGGCATTTTGGGTTGGAATTTTGTCCCACGACCGTCGAACCTCGCTAACACCGTTTCAACTGTACACCCTGTTTGATGCTAAATCTAAAATACTTTCTGTTTTCAGCTCACAATTATGTCGGTATCGGCTGAGGATAATTTCTACCACCAGCTGTTAAATTTCATCCTGTTTGAGACATTCTTTATTCTGGCATTTTCCTCGCATTTCCAGACCATGTTCACTGACCCAGGTTTGCAACACAACAGCAACACCTTCATAATTACTTTATACTCTGATGCTTTAGGAGCAGTGCCCAAGGGAACCCTGACGGATGACTATGTGGCTAAAGTAGAGCGAGAGAACGGCCATACAACTGTTATCTACAAGTGCACAAAATGTGCTTGTGTGAGACCTGAAAGAGCACATCACTGCAGTGTGTGTCAGAGATGCATCAAAAGTAACCTTTTGTTAGAAGGAGTTCCACGATCTTGGCATATTCTTCGTATACCGTATTTTCTCTTATTAACATCTCGAAGCGGCTGTTAAAGGGCCATTGCCGTCTCCCATAACGGTTGTCCCCCACCAATTCAAATTTTTTTTATCGTTGGATTAATGTACGAATTTTCAAACTTGGTTTCTAACGAAACTTAGCCTAAAACTAAATTCTGGGCTATGTTTTGTTAGAAACCAAGCTGAAAATCCCGTACAGAAGTTGAATGATAGGCAAAAAAAATTGAATTTGCGGTGGCAATGGCCATTTAAAGTGAGAAGAAGATTTGGATATTGATTTTTTTTGGTGCAAAACGATTTCTTTTTGGTGCGAATTTGCTTTCGAATTTTGGTTTTGCGTTTTTATATTAAATTTTTCAATCTTTTTCAAAAGATGATCACACCATAAGTAGCCCTGCGATTCTAGTTTTTGTTGAGCTCTTATTTACCAAAAAATCTTTGCAAAATATATCACATAAAGGGAAAAGTATGAAAGAGGTCAGAAAAATAATTTGGTTCATACTTTTACTTTTTTGCGCCACATTTTACAAAGATATTGCAGCGAATGATATCTTGTTAGAACATAGAATCGCAGAGCTACCTGATAATGTTATAACTTGATGAAAAAGAATAAAAAATGGTAGAAAAACGCAAAACCAAAATCTTAAAAAATATTTGCACCAAAAAAGATTCAATTTGCACCAAAAAAATCAATATCCACCGTATTTTCTCTACTAAACGCCCTCTCTCTAATAAACGCCCCCACCCCTTTATGACCTATAACTCAGCCCAGAAAAATAATTTTGCAAATCTGTTTGTTGCGTTTTCTTAGTTAGCACGAGTTTACCTAATTCCACTTTTCAGATTTTGGTTGAGCACCCAAAAATCTCAAAATTGACCCAATTTTTTCCAACTTTTTAGGGTTGAAAAATAAAATCGCCGGGGCAATAGAGAAATAGAGAAAATACGGTATGCTATATTTTTGGAAACTCTAACAGGCAATTCAAAAAGGCATTTCAAAGTCCGAAAAAGTAAAAAATTTGCTAGAAACTTGAGACCAACTGAAGTTAGGAGCGGGAGCTATTAGTGAAAATACGGTAGTTCATGTTACAATTCCGGCTATTCAAATTACAATGTACAAAGCTGTTATTTATGTTGTTTAGGGATGGATCACCACTGCCCTTGGGTCAATAATTGTGTGGGCGAAAACAACCAGAAATGCTTGTAAGTTTAAAATGGGTCCACACCATGATTATCATACGTGCTTATTTCTAAGAAATAAGTCTTTTTGCGAAAAAAAAATACAAAACAAAAATGCAGTCGATCCTTGACATAGAGCCATCCCTTGGAACTGATCCCCAGGTGACGTTATATAGAGGGTGGCGTTATATCGAGGGTCGACTGTAGAAGGAAAGAAATGGTGGTACTTCTTTAGTTGGGGGCCCACCCAAAAATTTTGGATTTTTCTTTTTTTTAATTGTTTTGGTACAAACAACACTAACAATGCCAACTAACAGTCACAAACATAAATCTCACTAATCTGACTCCACAAATGAAAGAAAATATCTGAACCATCAAATTTACGTCTCCAAACAAAGTCAGATATGTAAGATTTAAATAAAGACCTTGCGGTGCCAAATCATTCTGTGACGTTTCTTATACTTCTGCCACAGAGATCCAACTGCTTGAGTGTGTGCTCCAGACTCAGGATCCACAAAGTTCATAGAATGGTTGACAGTGGCGGAAATTTTCACGACAAAAATCCAAATTTTTTGTGTGGGCCCCCCAACTAAAGAAGTACCGAAATGGTTTGCTGGGAAACCAGTTTTTACTGATGTCGACATCAATATATTTATTTTGGAGACCAAACTCTTATTTTTTTAAATTCATCCAAATTTCTAAAAATAAATATGAGAAACCTTGTTCACCAAGATTGGACTTTGCAATTGCTAAATTTTTTAGTGTCCTGTTCACCTTTTATGTAGCATTGTTGTCTTGCCAGACGGTCAGTTCAATCTTGTCTAACGGTCCGTTTCAACAAAAAAAACTTGTTTTTTAGTTGTATTGGGCAGTTTGGCAGTTTGTTCAGTGTGTAAATAAAGGTATTTTAAAGGAGGGGGAGGGGGGGACTTTTACGGCTACTTTTTGACATAGACTACTACTTCACTTCACATACACTTTTCACATATTTTTCACATCGTTTTGTAGCTGAGATTTTTCTTCATCGATTGAGCTGTCAAACATCCTGATAAAAAAATAATTTTCAAGGGAATCACACCGAGTTTGAGGTAAAAAAACATGTTTTTACCTCGTCCCTTTTTACTACTTTTTTACACCACACTTGGTACGACTTCCTGAAAATATTTTTAATTAGGGTGTTTCACCACTCAATTGATAGAGAAAAATCTCAGCTACAAAACGGTGTATAAACATCTGAGATAAGAAAACGAGATATGTTAAAAAAAGTGTATGTATCGATGTCAAAAAGTAGCCGTAAAAAGTCACCCCCCCCCCTTAAAGTATTTATGCCTAAAATTGACACCTAATAATTGCAGATTGGCGCAACTGTTCCTACTTCAACCCACCCACAACAACCATTCTACTAATTTTCCTGCTGTTCGAAGCTATACTCTTTTCTATATTTACAGCTGTTATGTTCGGCACTCAAATGTCGGCTATTTGCTCTGGTAGCTTTATGCTTATCGGCATTTTGAAGTCAAACTTTATCTTGATAACTAAACTCTTTTTCCAGATCAAACAGGTATTGAATCTCTAAAGAACGAGGACAGGGGCAGAACAGACCCTAACTCTTGGAAAAAGAACCTCCAAGTAGTGTTTGGAGGTCCTTTTTCAGTCAAATGGCTCAACCCATTCGCCATTCCATTGATTTCGGAGAAGGCCTTCGAGTTCAGCGTCTAACCAGCATATTCTACTATTGTCCATATTGATTTTTGTTGCAGAGAGAACAGTGAATGCTCGTCGCAAAATTTTGCTCTCATTTTTAAAACAAAAAATCAAATTTTTAATATTTTTTGTGGTGAAAATTTCGTTGTTTCTTCATTTTTTCGTTTCTGTACGCGTTTGCAGTACCACGAAAAAGACTTATCGGCGATGACTTGACCAAATATGCTTTAAAGAACAGATGAAAGCTGTTAAGGAGATAGTCTCGACACGAAAGGATTAATCCAAGTTTTTCGTTTTTCAAAAATGTTTAAAAAGCCATATTTTGTCGACAACTCGGTGTTGCGATATCAGACGAACTTATGCAAAGTTAAAATTTTGACCAGAATTATCAGTATGAAAATTTTGAGATTCCTTCAAATAATTTCCTAAAACGAAAAAAGGTAAAAAGCATCGAAAAAAGGTTATTCAGTTTTACATTAAATTTCAATTTTAATGCATCTTTTGAAGGAATCTCAAAATTCTCATGCTGATAATTCTGGTCCAAATTTTAATTTTGCATAATTTTGTCTGACATCGCACTACCGAGTTGCCGACAAAATATGGCTCTAAAAGCCCATTAAAAAGCACAAAACTTGGTTGAACATTTTTGTGTCGAGACTATCTCGTGAACAGCTTTCAGAAAACGACATTTCCAAAGAAATATTTAAATTGGGTTACTAGAGACTGTCGGGTCATTGTTTCGATCAAAAATTTTCGAGAAAAGTCAACGAAAATAAGAATTCAATCACAAAATGGTTGACAACAACACTTATTGAACACTTTTTCACTTATTTAAAAATAGTGTTTAAATGACTCCTAAGTAACTTTTATATGCTTAAAACGATAAAAAAGTTATTTTCGGACATTTTTCCACACAAAAAATGAATTTTTTGAAAAAAATTTTTTTGACTAAAATTCGACTTTTTACCTTGGTCCCCCAAGGCAATCCAACCTGAAAGGGTACCTGGATACCACAAAAAGAAGGAACTTGAACATAGTTTTTGTTGACTGGGGCCTACCGCGTAAAGAAACTCTGGTATGCATATATTTTTATGCATCCAGAGTCACTTTCGAGTGATTTGTGTCTAAGGTATATGGGTGTGCGCATCTCTAACTCTCAAGCCCCTGCGCTCCCGAAAGGGGCGCAGGGTGGCTTGGTTGATTAGAGATGCGCGCACACACTTACCTTATACATGATTCCGAGCAAGACTCTTAATGAAAAATGCATAAAGAGACTCTTTTTGCACAGCTCCATGGGGTAGAATACCTTAATACAAGGTAATTTACCTTGGTCCCACAAGGCAAAAAGTCAAAAAAAAATTTTCAAAAAATCTATTTTTTTGTGTGGACAAATTTCCAAAAATAACTTTTTTATCGTTTTAATCATATTAAAATTACTTAGGAGTCGTTTAAACACTATTTTTAAATAAGTGAAAGCTAGTGTGCTAGTGTGAGCTTGAGCTAGTGTGCTTATTTATTTCTAAAAATTTCAGAAATATATATACCGTATTTTCTCTATTAATGCACCCGGGTTCATTATTTTTCAACCCCCGAAAATTCTCAAATTGTCAATCGAAAATGGCCTTAACTCTAAAATCCTAGTCAAAAATAGGAGGGGGGGGGGGTTCACTATTAGAGAGGGGTTCATTAATAGAGAAAATACGGTACATCTGTCGATACAATTAATCCGCGTACCGTTTTCAGTCTTTTTAGACCGAAAACCGATTTTCGAAAAAACCGAACCGAGAATTTCGGTTTGGTCCAGCACCCGAAAATTGCAAATACCTGAAAGATTATAATCAGTTGGCAGAAGGTCCCACTTGTACCCGGCTATTTCGGCCAACACTCTTTCTTCACAAGAAAAAGCCCGTTAACATCCGAAATGTACGGACTGAAGTGTTGCTCTTCTCAAAATGGTGGAGCATAATGTGGTTAAGGTTGATAGAATTATCATCATGCATTGTATTGATGGTATCTGATCCATCAGAGGTTCTGGAGTAATGAAGCAGCCGAGAGTGTGCCAGGTGTGTGTGAGAATTAAGGATAAATAAATAGGCACACTACCTCAAGTATATGTGCTACAGACTAAAATCAGATTTGCTACAAAAAAGAGTAAACTAGCTACAGAAAAAATTTGCCACAAAAAAAACATTTTCGCTACAATAAAAAGTAAATTTGCCACAGAAAAAATGATTAACCCTACTTAATTTGATAGTCGTCATCTTTTTTCTATTTTTTCCAAAAAGCAGCCACAACTTCCCTTTTTTAAGGGTGGCAGTAATAGCTGCCACCCTTCACTAGCAGTGACTTTTATATTAAGTCAGTTCATATTAATCATCATTTTTGTAATAAATATATGTGTGCAAACTAATTATTATTTTATTTATATGCTTCTCTAACTTTTTCACCCTTTTTCTAAAACGAGCAAAGCTTCTTTGTGTGATTTTAATTTGTGTACATTTGTTAATTCTTTAATAAACTTTGACTTTTGTTGACATTGGCAATGAAATACACAAATAACAAGGTACTGCCCTCTAGAAGTTTGTTAAAAGTCACCAGAAACCATAATTATTGCCTGTGTTACAGCCACCAATGTACATCAAGTCCAGTGGAAAATTGCCCAAGATTATACTAGTGACGCTCAGAAATGCTCAATTCATTTCCGTAGTGCTATTTTGTGCAGCTGTGTTTTACACACTCTATGCTATATCTGAGGTTAGCTGTCCAAATATTTTTCCTTTTGAACAAAATATATAGGTGTCTCGGTATAGGTTTTGTTCTCTGCTTAGTTACCTTCCGGACAATTTTTTTTATTCCAATTGACCAATTGTTCTAACTGAGTCGAAAGTTTGAGCCCTTTACAAAATCTACCTTTGGGAGGCTGTCTTATCGTCTATTTATATGTACCATAAATCTTCTATGGTCAAACCTCGATAAGCCGGCACCCCTAGGGAACGACCTTAGGGTGCTGGTTTATCGAGGTGCCGGTTATCGGCGTGTCGTTTTCCTAAAAATGTGGACTACCTGGCCAAATCAAGTGTCGACAATTTGCCGGTTTATCGGGGTGCCAGTTTATCGAGGTTTGACTGTAATAAAAGCCCACGGGCTTTTATTTTTCAACCCTGCCAGACACGTGGGCTTATATTAGAAGGTGGGCTTATATTGGAAGGTGGGCTTATATTTTCAATCTTACATATTTTTCAAACTTTTTTATTTTAGAGGGTCAAATCGTGCATCAAAATAATTTTTTCTAAAATCTCTTGTCACTTTTCCAGTGATATTCACTTTCTCATATTTTCGTTACAAATTTCTGCTGCGAACTGATTTACTTTTACGATTATTCTGCAAATGTATCATTGGTCCATTGCGTTTCAGGAATTATTAACAAGTTGAATCATTCGGCTGACTTAGAGGCAATACGAAATGCTAACGAAAATTAAGATCGACAAAGAGCCATTGAAGAGAGAAGGCAGAAGCTACTGCAGAAATTCTTGGCGATCAAGACGTGTTTTTATGCTTTATAATATTTCTTGTTTGGTGGCATAGAGACTGTCTCAGGTGACAATTTACGATGTTTGAAACGAGGGTCAACTAAGTAATAGTGAAGTAATGCCAGCCAAGAAGCGAAAAAGGCACAACTATGAAGCTAAAACCAAGCTGGGAGCCATTAAATACGCTCAAGAGGCGATTCATGGAATAAAAGAAAACGCTTGATGGATCTCGGTCGAGAAGTGCTTAATCCAGAGCATGATGTTCAACTTGCCAAGTGAAGCAATAAACAAACTACAAAAAACTATGCTAAAGTGGTCGCTGAATTCATCGTATGTGTGAAACAGCTTCGGGGGATGACCAAGTTTCCGAAATTCCTTGCGATGAATGAAATTCGGCGCTTGATGTAAGCTTGAACAGGCCGTTCAAGGAACATGGGAAAGATTGCTACACAACATCAATGTCAAGTGATGCTCAAAAGGAGCCACGCCAACAGGAAACCCTAAATCTCCTTTATTGCATGTGGTTTTGAGGCTAGGGGAAGATTGGCAAAAACGAAAATTGTCAAAAAGGAAAATTACCATAACGAAGATCGCCAAAACGAAAATTGCCAAAAACGAAAATTACTAAAACGAAGATTGCCAAAACGAAAATTGCCAAAAACGAAAATTGCCATGACAAATAAAAGCTTAGTGAATACGAACATATACCACTCAGTTTCGCATAATACCCTTTATTTATCCATTCGTATTTATCCATTTATCCATATTTATCCATTCGTCTCAAAATGACTCACAGTCAAACCTTGATATAGTGACACCTCGAATATAGTGACAACTCAGAGTCAGTTTGGTTTTGGCCTAAAAAAATGACTAAAGTGACACTCCAATATAGTGACACTCCAGTATAGTGATACTCGAAGGCCGGTCCCAAGGGTGTCGCTATCTGAACGAGAAGATTAATCAGCCCACTGAAGGAAAGCGAGAAGACAACAAGAACACAAAACGAGAATGAACGAGTGAATAATTGGGATAGTAAAGTGGACAGTAACAAGACAAATGAAGTTTTGGAAATTTTCGTTTTGGCAATCTTCGTTTTGCGAAATCTTACGTTTGCTAATTTTCGTTTTTGGCAATCTTCCCTAGCCGTTTTGAGGTGGATTGATTGTGCATGGAAGGAAATTTCAAGAAAGAATATTGTGAAGTCTTTTGAAGGTATCCTTTTTGAATGCATTTCTTGTCAGCTTTTTTACTTTTCTGTTCAAGGCGTGTGCTATCATAACTCCAACCGATGGTTCTGGTGACCGCAGCATTTCTTGCTTCAAATCAAGTGGATTAAGCGGAATAAAAAGACTAGACCTTCTGAGAAAGATAAGGAAGCAAGAGATGGCCACTTTGACTTTGAAAACGATAATATGGAAGAGAAAGAAAACACTAATTTGGAAAATTTTGACGATGATGAACCTTTGCTTTTTGAACATTTTTCTTTGATAAAGTTTGAAATAAATGCCTATTGTTATCAATATAGAAGACTGTTTCTTGAATAAGCAAGCTTTTTTACATGGGCTTATATTTTTCAACCCTTTTGGGACATGGGCTTATATTAGAAGGTGGGCTTTAATTAGAAGATTTACGGTAATAACTATTCAGTCAGCTGTAGAAAACACAAGAATATCAGAGAACGCCCTACTGCCAGGCCTCGTGGAAGAACAGTTCAAGGACAGTTGGTTGGTGCAGCACTACACCAAGCAGTTGACCAGGCACTCCAACAGCAGGAGGTGTCCATTTGCAGCTAGTTACTTGCTTTACTAAAAGCTATGATTCAGAGAGCTGAGGGAGTATGTGGTTGCCGAGCTGAAACGCCAGCAAATCGAAGTATACACCAGAAATACAAAAGTCGGTCATCTGCGTTTTGGTAAATTATTATTTTTTTAAGTCTGTTAGCTGATTATTGTTAATGTAATTGCAGAAGACCAATTCCACGGGCGCAGGTGCGGGCGAGAATATCTACGGAATAGTGAGGGCATTTAGAGCTGCCCCAGCTGAATCCATTCTATTGGTGTGTAGACTAGGTGAATCCCACATCAATTCCATGGCTATTGCACTTACTCTGGCTAGTTATGCTAAACGTGAGCGTTTCTAATAGCTGATTTATTCTAAAAAATATGTCCTTGTTAATCGGGTGCATGTCAGATTTAACAATCGAAAACGCTTTGTTAACTTTTGCATTTGTCCTTGGCAAAAAAGTAGGCCGTTTCATATTTGTACATCAAGATTAGGGATAATATTTTATTTCTCACCGCAAATACCCGAAAAATTCACCCAAAGTACTCTCTTCTCACCGCAAAATTCTTGTTTCTCATGGTATTTGCTTTTAGTTGTATTTTTTGGTATGATTGATTATTACTGAATGTTTTACTTGATATTGCCTTCTCAGCATTTCTAACAGCATTCTTGCGCTATGGTTCATGTAAACAACTAGAAAACATAAAATTCGGTAGAAAGAAATTATATTTTTGCGGTGAGAAAAAAGTATTTTGCCAAAAAAATAAAGTGAGAAAAAGGACCACACAGGATTAAGCCTTCTTTACGACTTTTAAACCATAGAGTGTCCGAAAGATTAGTGGCGTTTCTTAATACTGGTTAAGCCAGAATCCTCTTAGCTGCCTCTGTTAATTAATCAACGGATGTGATTTGGACGAACGTTGTTAATAAAAGAAACAATTTTATAAAAGATTGATTTTGTAGAGCAAATTTATTGGGCAAGAGATGTTATTTTCCTGTTCGTGGACGGTGAAAAGTTGGCTACAGAAGCTTGGATGGCCGCCTACCATGGTCATGAACACAAATTCTTTGATATGGACGAGCTTCAAGCCAGGGGCGGTTTTTTCATCGGAGCTATAGTGTTGGACCTGGTGGGCACTAGCTACAGCCACATCAACATCCAGTATGGCATGGTTAGACACTATTATTCATAATCTGTAACATACTATCCAACCTTAGTTGCACGGCCGCCGGCGCAGGGCGCTGACCTGACATCTTTTGGGTGCCGGCGTTGCCGATAACTTTTTTTTGAGACTGTCAATGACTTACTTTTAGATTGAAAAAAACTTATTGATCATACTTGATTGCTTGCTATTACCGCATACTTGCTAAGAGTATATAAAAAAGCAGAAAAAGCCGGCGCCCGTGCAACTATATATCCGACCATTTCAGATAAATGGAAGGCTTCCCAACCTAGATCTGGTCAATCTGCTGGTCTTGTTGGTGGAAAAGTTCGGGGTGTCCCCGTCAGTCTACAACGCCGTTCATCATCCCACCAGAGTGCGCCATCACTATGATTATAGAACTGCACTTCTCACATTTTCTCGCTCCATATTTTATGAGGTGAATGTTTGTCGCCTTTGGGAAATTAAGAAGCTAGCAGAGCGCAAGTAGCCGTCAAACAAGCCTAACAGAGCCACTCATACAACTTTTTCATATATAGCTTTACAAGATACTGTATTTTCTCTATCAATTACCCCTCTGTAATAGTTAACCCCACTAGCCACCGCCCGATGGAGACCCTATATCTCAGCTTAGAATCAATATTTGCACATATGTTTGTTGCGTTTTTCAAATTACTACGACTTCTTCTGATTGCACATTTGATATTTTGGTTGAGGACCCGAAAATCTCAAAAATCAACCCAATTTTTTACGACTTTCGAAAGGTTGAAAAATAGTTACCACGGTATAATTAATATGGAAAATGCTATATTTAAAAATAGCAAAAAAAAGCAGGAATTTGTCAATTTTCAGAGCTTCATAGAATATGAAGGTTTGCACAGTGTGATTGGTGGCTATGGTGTTAATGCCGTCACCTTGCAAGCTAGACAAAGCTCTCCTGGAAAAGGGAAGCCATTGTCGACCAGAAGAGTAGAGCCGGACCCAGCTCAATGATAGACAGTGTGGAAATTACAAGGATTGCTGAAGGGGGACTGCGATCACTGAACAACATCCTTGAGAAGTTCCATCAGTCATATTTCCTTTACATTCTAACCCATCCCCATAGATTTATCAGGTTATTTATTTACAGAGGTTAATTTCAATATAATGCTTACATGTTCCAGTGTTGCCTATTACATGCCTATTATTGGTCTGTTGATCCTACCAATGATCTTTTTGGTAGGTCTGGAAATAATATCATGAGAATAAGAATTAGATTTCCATCCTCTATTAAATGACCAGTTCTTTTTTCTTGGATTTTCGCTTGAAAAATTCAACCCTAGTAGTGGATTCTTCTCCACCCCATAAATTTTTCCTTTTAAAACTTAAGTAAAGAGCACCCAAATATATGTTCCAGACCCAGGAAAAGATACGTAAGACATTCATTAGTCCCAGCTTACGTACGCTGGCCTACCCCAAGCCTAAGGGCTAATCCTAAAATTGTTGTTTTAAAGGGTAGTTACAGCGATTTTCATAAAGAAAGTTTTCAGGAGGGGGTATTTGCTATTAGCGCCAAAAATTCTGCTCCCATTTTGACAGGTATATCTTGCTCGAAAACTGACTCTTACCAACTTCTTTTAATCTAACATTCAGACAAAACGTGGTTCCACCATGCTGTAAAAAATACCATAAAAACTCGCGACCCTAGTTGGAATCGGATTAAATTGAATTGGCGTCCAAAAAACTAAAATGTGCCAAAAAAAATTTTACACGAATGATTTATACCATGCTTTCTCTTCGTGGCATACAATTGACTCTTTATATAACGACTCTGAAGGGACCGGGCAAAACTGGGTTGTTATGGAGAGAGTCGTTATACATGCAGTCGTTTAACTGCATTTCAGTTTTTTGCAAACTAAATAGACTAAGAGAATCCGCAAAGTGTCAGCTTTATGGGCGCCACAAAAAGGACAAAATATTGCGAGAAAAAATCTAAAAGAAAGAGAACAAGTGCCATATGCGATAGGATACAAATCTCATCCTTGAATGAGACTTCAAATAAATATGATAAAAACTGCGTCTGTACACCAAAATATACGCACCAATTTGGTACTTGGTCGTTTTGGTACAAATTTTTTTAGTGAGAATTGTTTCGGTAAGAGATTTTTAATAAGAAATTTTTCGGTGACAGCACGAAAAACGGTAGTTTGGTAAGAGATTTTTTAATACGGGGTTATTTTGGTAAGTAATTTTTTGGTAACAGCACGAAAAATTTCGTACCAAAACGACCAAGTGCCAAATTGGCGTGTATATTTCGGTGTACAGCCAAAACTGCTACATATTTTAAAATATCAACAAACTTTTATTCAGGCACTTCGTGACTGGTTCCAAATACCCAATATTGAAGCTAAACCTGCCCTAAACATTGCCATCACCTATCTTCTCGCTATTCTCTTCCATGCCTTGCAAATATTTCTGTATTCTGCCCAAACCAATGCTGGCAGTATTGCTATGCTGACACTTGCCCTGCCAGTGCTGCCCATATTCTTGTTTAACCAAATGTAAATATTGAAGCGTAACTTTTGGAGCATTTAAATTTGGTTCATTTCAGTCAAACAAACTGCCACTACTATTTCACTCGCTTGTTTGTTGCGCTTAATATAGCCTTGTTTATTGGAGCATTAAGTCTGTTAAATTTTTCACTGGCTTTGGCGTTGGCCATTACACTACTTCCGTTTGCTTTCTTCGTCCTCTGCAGGTTGTTTTACATTTTTTGTAGTATGAAAAGCAAATTTATTTTAATTTCAGTGAATCTTTTCCAAAACGCTGAAATTGATAGGCTTTTTACTGCTCAATCCAATCGTATTCACTTTTGCTATTTGTTTGGGGCTCGAATTTTCCGGAGTGGTGACCATAATTAACTTTCGCAAGTTTTCAGGTATTTTTAAAAAATCTTTAATATAATTTAATATATATTAATATTAATTAATATTAACATTTAATATAAACTTTTTTTATTAAGATCCTTCCAAGCTGCAGCAATGGCTGTCGATGTTGGCGGATCGTCTTGTCAAGTTTACTGCAAAGACTGTTCTCAGTCATTTCGTCCATTCCAGCTGTTTGTTTCCAATTTTGAGCATTGTGGTCTATTCCATCTACAACACACTGATGCAAGTCCTCATATATCAGCCAAGCAAAATGTCGTCCGTGGAAGAGATCGTTAAAACAACAGATACTGACAAGAAAAATCAATAAATATTTTTTAGAGCCCTGATCTCAATATGTATTTTGTGTTTGTGAGTATACGTGCGAGTGTAATTGCTTTAAATATGTAACTTAAGTGAACCTTAAATAAACACATTTGTTTGGTGTAAACAGACAAGCTGGATGTGTTTTTTCTAGGCTGTTTCTGAAATGCAGCACCAAATTAATGATTTTAACTTTTTTAAAGCTTAGTCAGAAATATAAAAATCCAGCACGCAATTCCATTTTTTACTTATCCAATATAAATCTTGTGTATAACAAACACAGATTTGAGTTATTTTCATGCCTTTTGATCATTTCTAAACTTAACGTGCGTTTTAATGAAAAAAATCGACAAAGCCCTTAGATAAGCAAAATAAGAGTTAGCCGCTGGATTTTTTTTACTTTAGACTGTGATTTGAAAGAGTTTCTTGGAAACAGTTAACTACGTGCTGGATGTAAGTAATTGGTGCTGCATTCCAATTTGAACCTTTTTTCTAGGTTTCTTTATTATTATTGTTTTATATGTTATCAAAATTCCATTTTTACAACATTTTTTACTTATAAAACTTTGTTTGTTTCCTGTGACTGTATGAAAAAAATTGAGCTAAATGCACCTGCTAAAGTAGCAGAGAATATTAAAATAGTTTGTTTCTAAAAGGTTTCAAATTAGCTTTTAGTCTTCGGAGTTCTTTTTTATATTTGGATAAAATATTCATAAAAGCCAATTTCTATTTCCTCTTTTTGTGCATGCTTCGCATGTGAAAAATAAACGTCTTCAATCATTTCCCAGTAATTTTTTAGTTGGCTATATTTTTCCACTGCAAAAGAAGACAAATCTCTTTTTCTTATTAATACAAAAATGAGAAGAAAACATATTTTTAATACACGATATTTACGATACTAAAGATTTACCTTTGACAAAAAACTTACTAACAGATTCTTTTTTATTTAATAATTTTTATGATGCACATCACTGCAAATGCCTCTCCCAATATATTCATTCAGAGAAAGTCAAACAACAATAATAATACATCATAGAAAAGTATAAAAAAATTAATAATAATAAATTTGGTATTTAAAAAACATCTAAGCAAAGACTTTGCAAGCCCTGTGAGGCAGGATTCCAGCCTCTAGGAAGTGCTGGTGTAGAGTGTCGCCTCTTTCCCTTTGTAAGTACCCAACTCTCAGAATGGTTTTAAGAGAGTCTACAAGCACTGATGAGGCAGATTCATCAGATGTGCATAGGTCACCACAGCACTTAGCAAACACCTCTCCATTTGGCTGTATTGACGGCATTTGAATGCTTCAATACGCAACATCTCTGTCAACGTGCTCTCGATTAGAGACTCTCTGAAATATAGCAAAGGATAATTTGATACAAATTGTAAATACATTTTATATACATTATAGGTCACTTCAAAAATGCTTGACTGTTTTAGAAAAAATCTTAATGAAAATCATAAGATAGTAAGCCGGACCGTATTTGCAAGGGCACCTAATATGCGCTTAAAATTAGCCACAACGCTCGGCAGCATTTTCTAGAAGTCAAAGTCTAGCAGCCGGCTCCGATTTTACGCCAGTGAAAGCATGCCAACGACTATGCTAAATTGTCGGCAAGGAAAAAATCGGCTAGAGAAGATTACGCGGTAGTATATCGCGCAAAAAAATTTATTTTGACATGCCGTCCAAGCAAAAACGAAATTCTAACCACGGATATACGACGGGACGTTATAATAAATTTTTGCGCAAAAAATTTTCCAGCGGAGATATCTTTTTCCGAATATTGCGCCATGCAGACTTATTATCCAACGAATTTTTCATTTATTTTTGAAAATATTGCACTGCTGGTTTTTTTGAACCATACAGATTCCCCAGTTTAAGCAAATCTTTTAAAATAGTTAATAGAAAAAGCCATCAATCAAAGGACTAGATACTGACCCTTTCCTGAGCACACTCTCTAAAGCTTCATTGTCTCCATCAGCTACTGCTGTGTCAACATGCTTCTCTATAGTGGAGACTGTAGCTATGAAAGTTCTGTGCATTTTGGAATTGACTTCCAGCCGTGTGTTATTGTAGACCTGTATGGACTGTTGACACTGGTTGAGCAATGATTCTGCATGGCTGTGAATACAGGAGAACACAGATGAGTGACTAGATTGTTCAGACAACCTGCACTCCCTCTCTGCCATCACTTTAAAGGTACCATCATTCTGAAATCAAGCATATGAAAATTTAGCAAAATGTTTTTGAAAGTGAATTATCTTACCTGTTTCATAAGCTGGATATGTTCCTCGATTTTGTCCACATCATTTAAGAACCCATAGGCGCACTGGAACTGAAGCTCGTTTTTGAGACAAGCAGATTGGATGGTCTGTTGTAGTTCACTACTAGGCAGATTAAAAATTTGGAGGCCTGAAATCAAAAAATAAGTAAATTTAATTATACAATGTAAGAATAATTGACTTACAATAGGATCGAATCCAAGCGCATTCACCAAGCGCTGGACTGGAGTTGTTGAACTAGAAAATATTCTTGTTTCTTCCTCAATCAGACTGTCTGTCGTAGTCGTTTCGTGTAAACTGGGATCAACAGTAGTAGCAGCATCACCACCAATTGATGAGCATTGAGAAAAATGTTGGGTGTATATATTGAGCCTGAAAAAATTCAAAATAGTTTTTTGTTTTTTTTAGTTTTTTTTTATTATTGATCTTTTTTTTTTTATTGATCAACTTTGTCGACAGTTGTACATTTTTAATACAAAATATAAAAAAGTTGGGCCCTATCCAACAAAGGGGAGTTTTTTTCGCCTTGGTCCCTCTGTTTTTTTGTTATATTTTACGCTTTAGACTTGGGTAGGTTGACGTTTGTTAGGACGGACTCAAACATATTTCAGAATTATCTTTAAGTCTGTCTTAACATACACTGGCCTATCTTTACATGAGCCTAAGCCTAAAAGATAACGAAAAATTAAACAGGGGGAACTAAGGCAAACTACTCCCCTTTGTTACACAGGGTTGAACGTTGTAGAGAAAATGTTCACTCACTTTTCTTCATCATTTTTAACATTCCTTGCTGATCTGATGTAAGTAAGATGTTCTAAAGCAAAATATTCACTATTTCATATCACGATACAAATAAAAATGAAACTAACCGAGTTTTCCTAGACGTCTTGCTGGAACTACAAGTCTCTGAGGAGCTTGAGGATAGACAAAATACTGGTGCTGTTGATCCGATCCTTCCACCCAACTAATCACAATAGATAGCAGGAATATGAACAAAGAGAATGAGTTTGTGTGTATAGAGGAATCTGAGCCACAAGACAATGACAGCACCGACGCCAAAGAAAACATTATTTGCATATACAGCCGGTTGACCCTGAAATATATGGACATTAAATTTGCAATCAATCAAACACAGCCAAATATTTTAGCTAACAAGGAGCCACACAAGAAGCAGAGGATATATAAAATATACTCCGCCTTTTACATCTCTAAAATAATTTAGAAAGGGGGAATTGCTGGTATAAAAATCAAATTAGAAAGCCCCGCCTTTTACCTACACTTTTCTTTTTTTTTTTCTTTTTGGAGGGCAGCTTCAACTCAATCATAATTAATTAGATAGATGGGGGAAAACACACCCTTCACTTTATTTGAAGACAAATTGGAAATGTTCAGTGTAAAAACTGCTATTCCATTTTTAACTCAAACAATACTTGAAAGGTCAGCCGAATTGATGAAACAAATGAAAATGTCGCGGAATTTTCAAATAAACTCTAAGATTTTTTGTTAAAGAATCTGCATTAAAATATTGAGAGATTTTGCAAATTAGAAAGGGCTATTTTTTTCGAAGAGAAAACAAAATAAAAGAAGCCTTATGCAGTTTGAAGGGGATGTCATTTGCAGGGAATCCTTAAAAACTAGCAAATCATGTTTTGATACTTAAAAAAAATTTTCAGTTCCTTTTAAAGATGTCACCCACCCGATTAGTGCTAATACATCTATTGCTACCCACAAGAACTCGGCCCGAAAATCATAAGAACTTTTAAACTTAGAATTTTAGCTTTTGTAAATTTATTGACATTTTAACACTATTTGACAAGCGGGATGTTTTTTTCCCTGATCCCCTATTGTGTTTTTTGCTTCCTTTTTCACTCCATCCATTTTTCGACAGAACCGCAGAGCGAAGAAATGGAATTGCCTAATATTTTTTATCAAATGAAATATTTATTCAGAAGTTGACGGTTTGCCGAATTAAAAAAAGCAAGAAAAACAAAAAAACGGGAATAAGGCAAAAAAGCACTTCTCTTCCCATATAGGGCCAAGATTTTATTACGTTTTTATTGTGATTTATAAATTTTCACAAAAAATTAAACATTTTAAAATCAAAAATAGTATCAAACCCCAATTTACATTAGGTTTTTTCGAGTATTTTTACGAACGACACCCAACTGACATGAGTTCCAACTGACATGACCCAACTGACATGAGTCCCAACTGACATGACCCAACTGACATGAGTCCCAACTGACATGACCCAACTGACATGAGTCCCAACTGACATGACCCAACTGACATTACTCAACATACCCGCCTCAAGTTCAATATGCTGGGAGAAATTGCTGCAAATCTATTCGAAATCATCGAGTATTTCAAGTATTATTTTTGAATTGGTGAATTTGGTCAAATGATATGTTTAACGAACACATGGCTCTCTCTCAACGATATCTTTTCTCTCTATGGAATGCAAGGGCAGAGGTCAACTAACACCGCAGAGTCTTATCATGGAAAGCTCTAAAATTTCTTGCGCGTCGACTCGCCTCTCGGAGAGTGGATTTGTCAACTTTCAAGAAGTAATTATTTTAATCAATATAATTTAATTTATTGTTATATTTGTGGTTTTACCTGCAACACGCCGAGAAAGAGAACGCGAGCGATGTGAAGAATGTGCGCCAGTCACCAAGGAAACAATCACGAGACTCAGCTGAACTGTCCGCCAAGATGGACGACCTGCGACTCGCTACAAATTGTGACTCGCTACTGCGACTCGCTACAATTGCGACTCGCTACAGATTGAATTTTCTATTGTTATGTGGGTACAGATTGTTGTACCAGACCAATTGTTGGCCGCTTCGCGGCCAAGACCAGCACACTCCACATTGCAAGGGATAGGGGAACATGTAGTACATGTTTTGGGTGAAATGGACAAAAAAGTTAAAGTGTAGCGAGTCGCAAAAAATGTAGCGAGTCACAATTGTAGCGAGTCGAAGTTTTACCGCCAAGATAGCCGATGCACAAAAGCTATTTGCAGCGATTCTGGAGTACCAAATTGAAGACGAAAACTTCTAAGAACAACTCACAGCCTTCCTGCTGCACATTGGATACCTCATGGGATACAACAACAGGCCAGCTAAAATTGTGGACGAAGAAATAGAAGAGGAGCCAGCTGCCGAGCAAGAGATGGACGAGGAGGAGGAAAAGAAGGGCTGTGGAGAACATCGAAGAATTTAACCTTTATTGAATTGTCGTTATAATTAGATCTTATTTTGTTGTTAACTCATTAAATAAAATCATTTTGTTTCATTGTTTATTACTAAGCAATGAATGTTAGTTGGGGCTCATGTCAGTTGGGTCATGTCAGTTAGGACTCATGTCAGTTGGGTCATGTCAGTTGGGACTCATGTCAGTTGGGTCATGTCAGTTGGGACTCATGTCAGTTGGGCCATGTCAATTTTTACTGCAATTTTGAGGCAAAACTAGTTTCGTATACAGTCGAACCTCAATATAAGGTCAGTTTAATCAGCTTTGGTTGGCCGGTAGAGAAAATAAAGTAAAAAATACCATCGATATAAGGTCACCTCTATATAAGGTCACCTTTTAGTCAGTCCTCACCAATAAAACAAGGTCACCTACCAATTTTGTCAGTTTTTTTGCTCCAAATTTCCTTTTTGAGTATAAAAAGAGAAAAATGATGAAAAAAGGGGCAATTCCCGTAAAAAGAGCTTTGGTCACCCTGACTATCCAGAAATAAAGACTAGGTTTTTGTTTACCTTTACTCTAAAGTAGTTAGTCCTAGTCAAATCCCTTACCGTGTTTGATTGATTTGGAAAATATAAAAATATAATTTATTGTAGGGCAATCTTCGATATAAGGTCAATTGCACTTAGGAACACAAAACTCGCTGCAAGGTCACCCTCTATATAAGGTCCCCTTACGGCCAGTCCGCAGAGGTGACCTTATATCGAGGTTCGAATGTATTTCACTCAATATTTTTTATGCTTTACAGAGCAAAGACTAAAATGAAAGGGTTTCTTCAAACTTTTTAGACTTTAAAGCAATCTGTGGTTGATAATAAATTGCAGTCTAACTTTAGATATTATGCTGCCAAATTAGTTACATATATAGCCCGTCCAACCACCCTATAATAACCTTAGAAAACACTAGTTTGTGACGTGAATTATGTTGTCAATTAAGTATTTATAGCAAGCTAATCGTTTATCATAAGAAAAAATAACTAACCAAAATATTTGCTACCTTAAAGTATATATAAATAAATCATTTCTGGTTAGCCTTTTATTTAATCTCCTCAAAAATGTTCCACAAAAATTGTTAGTTTCGAACTACAAACACATAGAATCATATCCCAAAAATTGTAATAAAATGGGAAAGATGCCAGATGACTAATACACGCACTAATCTCAAGTAAAAGGCAAGGTTTTAAGCAAAAACGGAAGTGTCCCACCTTCTGCATGGCTTCAACTACACACGACATATTTCTGAGATTAAGTTAACCGTAAAGTTCTTAGTATATTAAAGACTAGAGAGAAAGAAGTTTGCAAAACACACGTGACTAAATAGCTTTAGCTGTGCTTTTATCATCATAACCCTGATGATAATTACAAAAAAACCCTTGACTCACCACCCACTTCTCTAAAGTGTCGAAGATTAGCTGGATTAACTACCTGGTTCAGAAGGGATAAGTAATCCTAACTATTATTATTACCCCGAAAGTTCTAGTTATTTTGGCTGTTTTTTAAAGAAAAATTTCTTGGTGCTTTTTGTAGTTTTACAAGCTCGAAAAAAGAAAAAGGTTAATTATTGTTAAATGGCCTAGAAACCAGACTAAGCACTCTTTTAAAAATAGTCAAATTGCACAAAACTAATTGAAAAGAACAAGAGCATACGGAAACGGAGGAAAAATGGCACATATAACAAAGTATTTTTAAACAACGTCTAACAACTTAAAAGTTGTTAGAAAAAGATCAAAAATAGTTGTTCAAGTCGCCTTTTCTTACACAATAAATAAAAGACTAAAAAGATATTTTTATAAGCCAAACAAAGAAAAAACGGCGCTACTGTCATATACCTCCTCCCCGCCCAAAACCACTACTGTAATATACCCCGTCCCCCACCCCAAACCCGCTACTGAAATAAACCCCTTCACTTAGCAATTAGGTTTAGCCCTTAGGCTTAAGGCCCTGGACATTAGGCTCAGGGACAACCCGTACTAATTTCAACATTTTTCAAAAAAATGTAAGGTTTTAGGTACCCCAAAAATTATTGGGGGGGGGGGGGAGGGGTGGTGGTATATGACAGTAGCGTCGAAAAAACTTTGGAAACCAAAAAATATGTTCAGGTTGAATAATCAAAAAGATCCCAACTAATAGGCTTCTTTATACTGCAGTCTTTCTTTTCTGATAGCGACTAATGAACATTTATTGTCTATTTCTTGAAATCATTGCAAATAATAACAACGGCTAGACTGAGTATTTAAACAAAACAGAAGGTACGGATTCCAGAGTGGGAAAAGATAGACAGCTATTGGACAATCATGAATTTACTGGACAGACTGCAGTGCGAGCGTAGCCTAAAAAGCAAGAAAAGAGCTACATGAATATTCCAAAAACAAAAAGAAGAAAATAATGTGTAAAATCATCTAAAATTTAAAAATTATCAGTTGTCTTTCAGACGTGATCCTTTTAATTCTCCCAGGGTGGAAATTAGAAGCATGCAATTTTTCAACTTCAAGTGGTCTGAGACTTTTGGTTTTTAAAATTTTTAAAGCTCTGTAAAAGGTGCCTTATTAGATTTTTGAAAACTATACCAGGCAGTTTTCGTAGAGCATAAAAAATTTGGAAATTTTTTCAGATTTTTTGAATTAGATGTAGGGAAGCAGTTGGTGTTTTTTATTGTTAAATCTAAAAGTATTTAGAATTGTTCATACTGTTTCAATGTCTTGAACAATTACAAGCTTAGTGACTTTAAAAAGAACCAGACCGGACATTGATACAAGAAAAATCTAACAAAAAGACACAGATAAGTAGTCAAACAAAAAAACAAAGAATCTTCACTTATCTTAAAATCTAAAAAACAAAAAGATCACGAAAAAACCTCATGAACATAACCATTCGACGAATTTAAATTCAGACCTAAAGCTTGGTCACAGAACTGGCTTTTTTTTAAACGAATACAGTAGTGTATTACTTTGGAACGTGCTATTTATTCAAACAAATAGTGGTAGACTAGCATAAGTTCTTGATTAAGCAAACACTATTATCTGCACTTTAAACCAAAACATTTAAATATTTTTAGTTGTATAATCAAATCAAAATCTATTTATAGGAATTTCGTGTAGGCGCTATCTCTATTAAAACAACAACTTAATAATTGAATAGAATGATTTTTAAATGTTACTTAAATAAACAAAAACTGCGTGAAACAAAGTCTGGTTAATGTCGATTAAGGAGTTAACCTACTCCTTTTATAAGTCTGCTACATGTCACCAGCTAAATTTAGCTACGACACATGGTTGTGTAAGCAAAAAATAGTACTAGAACAATATGTGGGTAAAGGGTATTTCTAAATCGACTATTTTGGAGACGGCACCTCCTTTTTTAGGTTGAGTAGTGTAGTTGCCCTTTGTTTCCTTACAAGTCTTCGTCATTTTGTAGCAGTTGTGGTGAAAAGATGGCCTATAGCTTCTCCAGCCAATTAATTGGCTGGAGCGATTGCGTCATGCGCTATCCATCACCACCCCTACAAATTATGATTTGTTATCTGTTCAATTTCGAAGCACTTTTAATTGGACGCCGGCGGATGTGCGCAATCTTAAGGTCTGTTTGGCTGGCTGAGCTGGCCAGCCACCTCTTATTTGGTCGACTAAATTTTGTGGAGGTCTTGGTTTTGAAAAAGCTTTTAGCTTAAAATAAATAAATTGCTGCAAAAACTTAATTAATTTTATTTTTTGGCTGAATTTTAAAGCAAATTTAGTGTGTGCTAAACGCAACTTGAAATATTTTGTCAACTTGAAATATTTTGTTGTTGTTTAGTTGCAAAAACATTTCCTGTATAGTAGTTGCGTTTACTACGTTATTTTGTTGTTGTAGAGTATGGTCATGTTGTGTAGCTGAAAATAAACAGTTTACAGCTAAAAGATTTATTAAAGCAGCACAAGAGGTGGAAAAATACCATTAGTGAAGTCAAGCATGTACAATGCAAGTGATGAAAGCATAATAATGCACAAATGAAACAAATTTGGCAACAACAACAATACAATATGTCTATTTATACAACGGTGTTGATGGGGAAGTTTGATACTATAATTCAACCCTAAACACTCTTATTTGGATAATCTTGGTTAACCTTCCGTGAATCTTTAATGCAGGGGTTCGAACCAAAAATTTCAAAAAAGGACATTTTGACTATTTTTGAAGTAAAAAAATCATTTTATCCAGTGCTTGTTGCCCATTTTGAAGCGAAAAAAAATGATTTTGACTAAATTTTCGAAAATAAAAAAAGATTTGGGGTGCCAAAAAAAAGGATAATTTTTTTAAAAAGGAGGATTCGGAGCCCCGCTTTAATGGCATTCTTAGTGTGAAAGATAAAACTTAATTGATGAAAATTAATAAATATGATATATATAGAAATAAATTCAACCTGCACCATTCACTCGCATAGTTTACCGCATTTCCTATAATTAATCCAATATTTTCTTTATTTATTTTTCGCCCCTTTTGACTAATTATGAATATCGACCTCTATGCCTGTTGAATACCAAAATGTAGCTGGAAAACCGAGCTACATTTTGATACGTAGCAGGCCTATGAGTCGGCATCCATAATTGGGTCAAAAACTGGGCTATCACCTCAAAATTTTGAAATAAAGTACATTTGGTCATTTTTCGTCAAAAAATGTCATTTTGTCTTGTGCTTATTTTATTTTGAACTTCAAGAATAGATTTTGACGTAAAATCTCAAAAATTATAAATATTTAGGTTCTTAAAAAAGAACAAATTTTTAAATAATGTACATGTGAGATCGCTGGTAAAAAGAGCGGAAAAATAAAAAAAATATCGGATTTATTAGAGAAAATACGGTAAGCGCCTGTAAATGATCGGAGTGGGAGATTTCGCTGGATAAGGCCCAGAAAAAATTGGCTCACAAATGAAAAAAGACATAAAGGCCAGAAATTTTAGGATAATCGGAGGTGTGACCTAAAGTGAATAAGTGCCGGCCATTTTCGTAAGAATACCTTACTGACATTTTCATATAAATTTAGAAATGATTTGTTGAATTTCATTATAAAAAATTTTAGAAGCTAAGTTACCGTTTCTCAAACAAGTAGGTGTAGGGTAGGGTTGTAGGGTCCCAGTAGGGTTTTAAAAACGACCTTTTAATGATTTTCATATTTTTGACGAAACTTTTTTAGATTTAAAACATCACAGTAATTGTTTTCAAGATTCTGTACTTTGTGCTAAATATTTGTTCGATTGAGTAGTCACGCCGTGTCAAACACGTCGGAAAGGCGAAATCGAGGTTGGCGTTATGTCATTAAGCGTTTCGGATATGACCTTATTTTTCTGCTGCTGTTTTAAACGAAACATCGAAAAATTCGTTCCCGCCTAGGGTTCGACATTTTTTTATTCCAGATTTAATTTTTTTTGGTCTTTTGTCAATTGTTTTTGATCAATCTTGTCCAAAAAGTTAAAAGGAATTTTATTTTGTTATTTTTTCTTAATTACGCTTTATTATTGGACATACGAGGTCTATAAGCTTATTAAAACATGTCAATTTTCATAAAACCACTAGGTTAATTTAAAAATTGATGGCGATTCGAAAAACCAAACACAGCATAAGAAAGCTGAGGAAAATGCTACATTACGGACATCCAGAATTTTTTTTATGACGAAATACTGAAGAAAAATCCATTTGAATTCGGGAGTTTAACTCTGACAGACGTTGATTCGAACTTAATTTTGTTCAAACTTTTTGAATTTATTATAAAATTTGGTAAAGTTTTTTCCAATCAATAGAGCGTTTCTTATATAAGACACAGATAAGCATAGGTTACAAACAAGTATACAAAGTTGAGAAATATAAGAAAATAACCAAAAATTTAATCGTTTTCGGAGTTTTGTCTTGACAAGAAAAGTTCGATTTCGCCTTTGGACTTGTTTTACACGCCGTGTAGTGCACCATGAAAATTGAGTTTTTGTGCTCTATATCCACTTTTATACACAAAACAAAAAAATCCTTTCAGTATATTATACAAATCGTTTCCTTTTGATAGGCATGGTGTATATATTGCCAGCATCAAATACATTCACCGAGTCACTCTGAGCATCATATTGCACATTGGAGATGTGTCCGAAGGCTAGCCACTTCAGTGCACTGCCTGAGGTCTCTAAGTAGCGGTTAGTGCGGAAGTCAAATGCTGGCTGGACATCCAGCCAATAGGAAGATGACACATCCGGGGTGGCACCACCACCCCTGTTCACAGTGTAGAGCACCCCGCAGCTGATAAAAGTGTTCAGCATATTGGAGGTATCCAACTGACTCAATTGCCATTTTCCCACCTCTTTTAGACTGTAAGGTGACATTTTGGAGATGGTCAGTGTGCCCTCGCCCGGCTGCTTGTAGATTGCCCACAGGGCAGACTGGTCTATCTCAAGGTCTATGGACGATAATTCCGAGCCGCTAGAACCATGAGTGTTGAATGCGTACAGGGGTGTCTAAAATAGTGTTTGAAAGAGTCCTATAGACATAAATAGTTTTAGGCTTTTTATTTTCGATAGGATAGTCCTGGGCTGAATTGCAGCTATTCTGTGGAATAGACAACACAATGAAAATGCAAGTATGCATAAGTACGGATTTTGTAAATTTAGTGGTTTGGTTTTTGACCAAAAAGGGCGCTGCGGCTATGGCGCAGATCGTTGAGTGCCGATAGTGCGTAGACCATATGCAAAGAAAAAACGGGATAAATACCCAGTTAAATATTTTCAAAGCTTTTTCGTGCTGCAAAAATATTTTACTTGCTGCAGAGTGGTAGGGGAGAGGGGGACCAAGTTAGTGCTGCCCAAGTAACGATTACTCAGGAGGGTTGTACCTAGGAAGAGGAACCGAGTAGGTCGTACTCAGGTAGGGCAGATGAATAGGGGCTACTCGGAAGTGAGATACCGAGGTGGTGGTACGCATAAAGTGATCGCTATGAGAGGCTTGCGTAGAGTGCCCACGCAGAGGATACCTAGTAGGGGTATTCAGGCGATGGTGTTTGTACCTAGGTGGTTGTACTCAACTAGTAAATATATATGTAATACCCATATATTGGCGTGTCACATGTGTTAAAGATGCGAAAAAAGATCAAAATTTTTTTTTAAAGATTTTTGATGAGAAACTATACTTAACTGTATAACAATCTCTGCTAAAAAATAGCAATGCAAGCATAATATTAGCAGATATTCATTCAAAAAAGTAGATGCAAAAAAGTCTTTTAGATGCAAATAAAAGTCAATTAGCTGATAAAAGATCCTTTAGATGCGAAAAAATCAATTATCTGCAAAAAACTTTGCCACTTTAGAGTGCCCCCTGATAGTTTGCCTACCTCTCCTTAGGTTTACTTATCCTTCTAACACCATTAGAGGACTATTTGTTAGTAAAATAAATAACTATAAGCTGAATTTGAACCTGTGAACCTAAGTTAACATGCAAAATTGACGGTTAACTAGGCTCGAAACTTTGACCGGCCACTTCGGGTCTAGGGATTTTCTAATTCTTGGTTTGTCAAACTAATGCACAACTTCAGAGCACGATTCAATGCACAACTTTCCCCCTCTTCAAAATGAGTTAGAAGAAAAGAACTTTTTCTTGCGAACAAACTTCAAAGTGAAAATATAGTTATTTTCGTGACAACGTAAACATACCTGTGCTTTAGGGAACCGGGATAACCATAAAAATACACCGAGTTTTTCGGTCATCTTGCAAAACCTACTTTAGTTGCGTTTAGCAAACGACTCATCCTTCTTCCAGACTCCAGGTGAAGCACTTGAATACGTGGGATTGCAGAGACCATCTGATAGTAAAACACCAGCTCCTGCAAAAACTTTTTTGACGCGGCAAAATTCGTCTGAAATTTCAAAACCAACCCTGCTATTTGGAGAGCCAGAAACGGCATGGTCAGTTCCTTGGAAGGACTCTGTGAGCGTGTGGATGGCGGTTGGGAATTGAAGGGAAGTGCCTGAAGCAACAGATCCCCTTCTGCTCCATCCTCTTCTGTGGAGTTGCTGGTTGACACATCAAAGTAAAAGAGAGTGTTGCCAGTGGAATATTCGGTGAGTAACCATTGGTCAGCGTGTCGGATAGCTGACCCTCTGTGATACATACGGTGACCCATGATTTTCTTTGGACTGAAGCCTTGAATGGGTGTGCAAACTGGAATTTTAGAGATCGATAAAACATGCAAGTTTCTGAGGTAAACAACCTTTTTCTTTAAAAATTTTGCGGTGCTTCAACTTGGAAGACAGTTTATGTTTGAAGTGGTAAGATTGGCGGTTGTTGGAAGGCTTGGTGCGATTGTCTTCATGGTCTACTGGTTTTTGGTTGCTTGCCATAGGTCTAAGGGCAAACTTGTCGTGGCAAATTTGTTCCAGCGCTTTGCTCTAAAAAGTTCAGTTAGTAACACGATAGTGCTGCATGAATTTAGGTGTTCAGGTAGTGCACAACCAGGGACTACCCAAAACTTGCATTTACAGTCGAACCTCGGTAACTAGGCATCTCATGGGGCAGGCTATGGGGACCCCAGTTATTGGGGTTGACTTTACTATGTTTTTATTGCGCTCTGACAGCTAAAACACGCAAATTAAGACATTGGCCATGGTCTAAAAGGTTTTTGATTCTCGGGTGTTTAACGTTTGTCTTTTTACCAGAGAACTTAGAACAGGTAGAACTTTCCCCTAATTTTAAGTTTCGCCTTAGTCATATTTTTTTTTGTAATTTTTTCTTTAAAATATTCTTTTAGACAATGTAATAGATTGGTTAATACAATATTTGACCCTAGTAGCGAATACCCCCCCCCCAACAATTTTCATCTTTTTTACATAAGTAAAAAGTAGCCAAATTTATGTCCCAGACCCAGAAAAAGTGCATAACACAGTTATTAGTCACAGTTTCCTTAGGCTGGCCTACCCCAAGCCTAAGGGCTAAGCCTAAACTTGTTGTTTTAAAGGGTAGTTACAGCAATTTTTAAAAGGTCGAATCGTTGGGGGGGGGATGTTATTCGCTACTAGCGCCCAATATTTTTTTCGAAAACAGATAGAAAGCTTAATTTTATCTTGGTAGAATTCTAAAAATATATATGGCTATATATGCCACTTGCGGTTTGGGGAGGGGGAGATTATATCGCATAAGCGCCGTTATTTATAATTTCAAACTCACTGAAAGTTGAGTGTACAAAGGAAAATAAAAAGGATGGTCAGTGTTGGTACTTGCCCCTCCAACAAGTGGTTGTTCAATAGGTGGTGGTGGAGTGTCTACAGAATACTCAATACTTCCTTCCACTGAACGCTTCTGGCGAAACACATGCTTAGTAGTGTCTGTACTCAAAAACTCTTTTCTGAGGCTGGAGATAGTGCGCTGCTGGTAAATTATCATGCACACGCCAGCCACCAACATTATATGGTGCATGTTTTTGGTCAACCATTGCAACCAGCGATTGGGTTTAAGTGAACAATGTCGCATTTGAACTGTAACAAATAATTTATTTACGATCTAACTACAGCGGTAAAGAAGCAGAAGAAACACATTTTTACATAATTGTAAGGCTTGCGACAAAAATTTATTTTTTCTATTCTTCCTAATTCCACAATAGCCAAAGTTTAATAAAAGAGAAAGGAGGGGACAATGACAGACTGGACTTGCATCTCCCATGTCCCACAAAACGAGTCTCATTTGGAGTTATTAGAGCTGTAAGGGAAAGGCCAAAAAGTCAGGCTAATAATACACAACAACCCATGAATGACTACTTTTTATTTAATTAAATTAGTCTTTGCCATTGTCCAGATCATTTAGGACAGTAGGGATAGACAAACAGAACTAAATAACATGACTTTTGGTCTTTTATAAATGGTCAGTTACAGGGATGGGACGGAATAATAAAAAAGTCAGAAAAAAATTCGGAACCGGGGAAAAATAAAAAACGGAAGTCGGAAGAAAAAAGATGCCGAAAACCGGAAGAAACTCGAAAAATCTGAAAAAAATTTCTTACAAATTTCCGAAATTTGTCCATTTTTTCAGATATCGGAAGACTGAAATCGGAATTCAGTCCTATCCCTAAGCAGTTACATTTAGTTGAATCAAATAAACACAGTGAATTCGAGGCATGTGCAAAAGTTGGTCTGACCGATTTTTTTTAAACACGGGCCGTACACATGCCTGGGGGATTTACATAAAAGGTGACGATGGAACAGTCTTGAGAAACGATATACTGGAAGACTATTGAATACACAAATCTATTAGCCTTCAATACCATAATAGACTTGCTAATGCCCAGTCAGCATGGCCAGCTAAATAAACCGGAAAGCGATAATTCTTTCCTTCAAAGGGGTCAACCTCGCACCTTATGCCAGGCAACTGGGATATGCCAACCAAAGACATAAAGATGGGCAGATTATTGCCGTTATTAGTGAGTGTGTGTGAAAAGCGAACAAAAGATTCACACGCTCAACTAATCCATCAAATAGAATGGCCACTGTTAATCCAAATGTTATTGTTTCAAAGTTAAATGGGCGGACATAATCCCGACACCAGCATGGATTTAAAGCTTTTGGAGTGTCAAAAAAAGGAGTACAGGGTCCGACGCTTGTTTTCACACATAACTTTTCGTTATTTTACCCAATATTTGCATTTTTCGAATCTTCGTAAGAGCATGGGAAAACAAGATGACATCATGCGTGCATCTATGAGCAAGTAAAAACCAGCCGAGTATTAAAGCTTAAAGACAGATATAAATTAGCCCATTTTCAATAACCATTGATTTACTGCTCAGCTCTGCATCAGCATATGCTGATGGGTCAATTAGATCATCTTATATGTATACAAGTTGGGCACATTCGCATTGGGCTTTACAGGTTATTAGTTTTTAAATAAGCGTTTTACTAAAGATCAGTCAGTTTCTAAAAATAAAATTTTCCGCGTAACAAAAGCAATCCAGCTAAAACCACTGCGATAGAAATATTCAGCACAAAAGTGGCCTAGAACAAACAGGAGTTACGGTCAGCCTTTTTTGTGTTAATAAAATGAATACTAACACACTAACAATACAAATTAATGAAACAAATATTAAGCAGGCGAAACAGTCGCGTTGACACAAAAGTATGCTTTGCGAAATAAAGACGTGCTTTTAAAGAGAATAATAGTAAATAATTACGACGTTATGCAAGGCCAGCTTAGCTCAGTGGCAGAGCGATAGGCTTTTACCCCTATATGCGACCTATTGGCCGTGGGTTCGACCCCCACAGCTGGCTTCATTTTTTTGAATACAAAAAAATCTCATTCTATTTAACTCATTTACAAGAAATGTAGATGGCAGAAAACTGGTCAGCTTGCTGTTTCTTGAAAGGGCAATGGTTTTGCGCGCAGCGGCATGTGCAAAATTTGAATTGGCGGGGGACACTTATCTTTCGTCTAATGATGTACTCTTTCGAGTCACTCGAAACGACTCGAAAGAGTACACTGATAGACGAAAGAGAAGTGTCTCCCGCCAATTCAAATTTTGCGCACATCGCTGCGCGCAAAAAACATGGTCCTTGAATGAAGAAAAGGAAAAGTTGCTTCGAAACAAGACTGATACCGTACAATCGATATTCCAAACACCATCAAGTCAAATCATCCATGCAGGTTATTCATGCACCATTGCACAACCCACGCACTGCGAGCAAAACTCTGACGCTGAATTGACAAATGATCCGGACTAGATTCGGAAGATCAACCTAGACCAGTAATATGGAACATTGAATTTTCAAGCTCTAGCTCTGAAATTTCAAAAAATACCGCTTTGGCTCTGCTCTGAGTTTTTCAAAAAATTTCTCTAGCTCTTGATCCGGTTCTGAGTTCTTCAAAATTTTGCTATGACTCTGTCTCCGTGTTTACATCCGGCTCTTAAATTTTTAGGGTTTGTTTTTTTTTCTCAGCAAAGAAATTGCGTTACAGCTGAGCTTCATTTGTAAAATTAAATTTGTCTGAAATTACGAATTTGGAAGACATGTTAATAAGGTATCGTTCCCAAAGAGTTATTATAAAGTCAAATGGAATTAGTTTCAGTCTGTCCTCAGGTACGCTGTATTGTCTGGTCTTTTTGTTATTTTACCCCCGTTTATGAACCGGAAAAGTGCCCAATTTTTATGAGATGAGAGAGGTCATTTTATACAGAATATTAAACTGAATACGAAAAATTATGGGGTAAGTCTCCCGTCTCCTCGAAGATTCGCGCTGCAATTTTTATACTCCAAGATTTGAGCCTCATTTTTTTGCATTGCAAGATTTGCGACACAAGATTTTTAATGAAAAAATTGCAGAGTTTTCAAAAACGATTTTTTGATAGCCCTCAGCAGAGATGAGATTTTGTCCTTTTACTTTTTGCGACTTTTTGAAGAAAAACTTTACTTTTCGGCAATTTTACCTGAAGTTAACTTTTAGAGTTTGTCTCATTCGGTAGCTAAGTTTTCGCGCATTTTTTTAATGAAAATCTCACTTTGAAGTTCGAAGTGTAGCCATAAAACGCGATAAATTTACAAGAGTTTTCCATCTCTTGTACGACGTTTCTTGTCCGTATCTGGTCCCGCATGGAAATCGATGGAAATTTCCGCATGGAAATTTCAATTCAAATTAAAACACATTTGAAGGTTGCTGGTTCAAATTCCTCTGGCCGCAAAGTTTATTTTTTTCATATTTTGTCAGTGATTGATCTGAACATGGTTCTATGGTTCTACTGCAGAGTCCGCTGCCGAAAAACAGCTTGGTCCCCCCTGTTGTTCGTAATGAAAATATTCAAAATGAAAATATTTTTTATGATAAAACAACAGGGGGGGACTAAGCTAATTTTTACAAAAAATAACAGGGGGACCAAGGTGTTTTTCGACAACGGACTCTGCAGTAGAACAGCCTTTATTTTACGATATAATGCATATCACCTTTAAAATAAAGAAAATATAGCTTTTTTTCATTCCGCTCATTTCCCAAAGATGATATTGATTTTCTAGACTTAGAACTGAGCAGAAAACCTAGTAAAAGTTTTTTTTATCATAATCTCTTCAGAAACTGGGTAGCTTGACAAGTTTGACCTAGCAAAGAAAAGTCATCGAAGGTTGAAAAAAACAGCACTAGTGATTACCTAGGTTTGGGCTGTAACTTAGCTCAAGTAGTCGTGCGCCTCTGCGCTTAAGTTTTTGTTGTGCTCCCAAGAGCCTTAGAATAATTTTAATTCCAAACTCGGAAAGAAAATGTCAAAAAAATAAACTGTGCGGTCAGAGGGATTCGAACCACAAACCTTCAAATGTGTCTTAATTGAATTAAAACGATTTCCATGCGGGACCAGATACGAACAAGAGATGTGAACCATCTCTTCCCTCCCCCCTTAAGCAGGTTTTCGTTTAAAAACCATACCTGTTGATGAAAATTAACGACCATTGAACGATTTCCGTTGAACGAGCTTTCAATGAGGCTTCTATAATGCCTATCCTTCTGCCCTCAGCGTGCATTGTAAGAATGGACAATAGTCCCTCAGCTGCTCCAGATAAAGCGGGAATTATGAGTATGTCGAGCGCAAGTGTTCTAATAAAACTCTCTTTAGTGCTTTTTTCGCTGTTATTAAATTGTTCTTCGTTGTAGGAAACAAAAAGATTAGAAAATTCATACTTATGTAGTAGAGGTTGTTTATATCTATTTCAACCCCTTGAAATTTTTTGAAACTGTCAATCGAAAATGGATTTACTTCGGAAACCTCACTCAAAATATAGGGGAAGCGGGGTGTCTTCTATTAGAAAAAAACGATAACTCGTGTTTGGCGTTCACTTTGCATCAAATCCTTCATAAATTTTTTCTTTATTAGATGACCAATAAATTTATTAATAGTTTAGCACTGGTTAAAGCACGATAAGATTCCTCTCTCACCCAACTTGGCAACATCAAGTCATATATTACAAAAATAACAACAACAACTATTTCCTGAATCCATTCACGCCCAACCACCTGAGTCTCCCACCACCTTGCTAAAAAGGCAATAGCAAGCAAGTTTCTGACCATCAACCATCAGCAGCAGTAGTGTTATTGTCCTCTCCATCCGACTGCGTCTCACTCACATGCACATTCGGGGCGTTCTGCCTGTTGCTCTTTAGATGATGACTGCCCTTGTACTCTTTGCCTATGTTGCCTATGGTGTTTTTCCACTGCTCCACCTCCGACTTATCCATGGCTAGTTCGCCCAAATAAACTGAGCCGATCACGTCATCTCCAGTTACAGATCTACAAATACAACAAGTTGTTAAGTTTCCTAATAATCAGATTAAATTTTAGTCATTTATTAATTCTTGTGCTCCACTAACTGACCTGGTTTTTAGCTTGGGCGAATGAATTTTTTTTTAAAGAGTATAAAAACACGAGGGCTAAAACCGAGGGCTGAAAAAAAGGAACAAAAGAGAGAAGGTCTCTGTTGATGCTGTCATCCTTCGCTCTGGCCTTAGGTATCTTCTCTCTTTTGTTCCTTTTTTTTCAGCTCTCGGTTTAAAATTAGTTTTTTTGAAAATTGGTTTTGTATTACCGATAATTAAAAAAACTTATATTTAAAAAAAATCTTGTGAGGAACTATACTGATATATACTTAAAGTTGATTAAGGGGTTTCTCATGCTGCTAAAAATCCAAAATAAGCTTAGGAAACAAAGTATGTTTTTAATTATTGTTAATGTTTGTTAACGTTTTTTAAGTGTTTCACAACTGAATTCGGTCAATTAAAAGTAGTCAATTATTATGACTACAATAAGCCATAAACTTTTAATTGGCGCACAGAAAGAAAGAGATTTAGAAAGCCCTTTGGCAGATTTCATCGCTCCAATTCTACTAATGGCATTCATGCTTTAAAGGGGTTATATAGACGCATATTTCATTATTGGCTTCATTCCAAGAAACACCCCGCAGCTAGTGAATACACAAGGGGAGGGATTAGCTGAGCCATAGACAAACTTTTTTGAATGAAAAGTTTACCTTGAGAGGTCATGCACTGATATAGTTATTTTAGTGTGTTGCAGATCAGAAGGCTTGGTGGACACCAAAAACATCACTGCTTCCTGCAATAAAATGTGTTATTATAAAGGTTAAATTTTTTAACAAATTAACCTTGTAGACTGCATTTGTAGTAGATTTGAGCACTCTTGAACTTTTTGTCTGGGCAGGAGATGAGCCTTGAGATAGAGTGATCCGCACACACACGTCTAAATAAATGGATTGCAATGGCCAAATAAATAATGAAAATCTTAGGGTTTTCGGAAAAATTTTAGGAAACTTTTTTTTAATGAATTATTTTTCTGACTTCGAAAAATATTCAAATTTGAGTGCCGCTATATCGACCTTCTTACCAGGAGCTCCAATGATACCCCATTTGGGCAGGTCATCCACTTTGATCAAGTTGATAGTCAACCTTCTGGCTTCTTTTTCAATAGAAGTGGTCAGGTATATTTTGCCCAGTTTCTGAAATGAACATAGCTAGGCTACAAAGCGGCATAAGTAAAACCAACCTTGCTAGTAACCGAAAATTTTAGCTCCTCTATTATTTTGACCTCTTTTTTGGTGTAGAGCTGGGTGAGATCTTTCAGTGGCACAAATATTTCTCCAATTTCTGCAAACAGTAATTTTTTAAGCTAGTCAAAATATTGGTCAAAATCAGTGTAAAACACTATTTTCGGTAGAAGACTAGTTTTTGTTAAAAAAAAAGTCAGAACTAACCAGAATCTTTTGCAATTTCTGGGCACTTTGATGGAGCACCTCTATGCTCAACATTTTGGAGTCCAGCTCCTCTGTCGTGATATTGTCAAAAAAGAATTCCTGAAAAACCCAAACAAATTAAATTAGATAGACAGAAAAGAGAGGTGCAAGCCAACCTGATTGAAGACAGCATCCCTGCCTCTCTTGACCACACTTAACTGTTTTTGTTTAGTGCCTGGCTGGATGTTGACTTTGCAAAAAGGCTGGATCTCCAGTTCTGGGCGTAGCTCTCCGGCCAAACCTGAACAAGATGAATTGATCTTTTAAGAAAAGTTTCATTTATGTATAAAGAGGATGGTATGAAAAAATTCTGTTTTCAATACGTTTTCGCATAATATCTACATATTACCACCCCCGAAGTCTGGTTAAGCCAATAAGTAATTCGATAATTTGAGATTTGTTTTCCCTCTTTTGCCCCAGAAATTTGTTATGAGAGAGGCTAGAAAAGGGGGTTAATTAATTTTATTCCAAACCCTAGCAGATTTACGTCATAATGGCTGGTTAAATGACGACAGCTTGGGTGGAGCGAGCTGGATGTGGTCAACTACAGCTTTATGCTGTGCCCTTTCGATAAAGTAGTAATACTGGATCCTTCCGGCGGAAGTGCTTGCAGCACAGACAGCTTTTCCCTCTTTGCAATTACACCCTCTTTTATAATTGAGCCAGGAGAAGAGAGGAACAAAAACTAATTTGTGTTCTGAAAAAGGCATCTAACCAAAAATATCGCAAAAGTCCAAAAACTAGCTTGTCAAACCAAATCGTTCTATAAATTCATCATGAGTACCACTATTCCCTATAATAAGCGCACACTCCCAACTTTTCAGACAATACAATGGCAAGTCTTACAATTCGTCCAATGTATGAGCTTTTTGTGTGACTTATCAGAAAAATTATACTTTTTAAAAAAACGGAGTTATTATAAGAAATATTACCTTCAATTTTGAGAACAGACACTCTCAGCCGTTTGCGAACAGGGAAGTGTTGCAATGTGCAGTGGATCAGACCCAATCCCTTAGGTCTAGGCTCATTTTCGGCATTCTGCCATGAAGAGGAAGCGGAAACAACCGCAGTAGTAGCTGAGGAGGCAATGGCAGGGCAGCAGAGTCCTGGACGGAGTATGAGGAATTGGAGGACAGGGAGCAACTTGTAGCTGCGGCAGCACCCCCGTAAAGTGAGGGGTCCAGTCCATGAACACGGGCATCCATGCAAGCTGCACCTGATGCTGCTGCAGCAGTAGTCATTGAGGACTCGTCGAAGTCACTGCCTGATTTACTCCCGCCGTTGCAGTTCAACTGGAAATTTTTATCTTTAGAAAATTAAAAATCGGGGGTTTAAACGATACAAAACTGATTAAACATTAGGATTTACTTTAAGTTGAATGCTTTCTTTTTAAGTCCACAATTTTTTTCACCAATTATATTATCCATTCTAAGATTAATAACACCAAATAACAACATCGCAAATATTCTGAATTTTGGGGTTTTGTGGAAGTTTTTAGGAAAGAGTTTATAAACGGAAAAATAATTTCATTTGATATCCACTTATTTAAAAAACTATTTGAAAATTACATTAAATTTAATCAAACTTGAGAAAAAAAACTGAACAATTCACACCCATCTATTTGAGCCTCTAAAAAATCTAAGGAAAAATTTGAACTGGAATGGGATTGTGTTCGTTTGCCAACCCTACAACACATATAATTAAATTGATTAGTGAAGCTAGCTCCACAATTTATCTAAGCAGCAAGCCATAGGGTAAAGGGGCCTTCCAAACAAAAGAATGGCCGTGGTAATACCCATACACCCGCCAGTAAAATGCGTGTCTACCACCCACCAACCCATAAATGAAAGCAAAAAATAATCGACTGAGCAGCAGGCTCGCTCACATCAATAGGGGGGGGCTGAATTGGTCAGGAGGGGAATCATTTGGTGGTCTTGCAGCTTCAGCTATAAAACAGCAGCCCCCCCATTAGAGGGAGTGATATTTAGTGTCAAGACAGGGGGGATTACTAGCAGCAGGCCAGGAGTATTAAGCCATTCCTGAATGGCTTAACCACCACCAATAGCACTATTAACCACTCACCGAATTTGGTGGGTGGCGGAACTTTTGAAGCCATGCGGAAAACTTTAGAGTTTCTAAGTAGAATAATTGGCGAATGATACCTTTTAGGCAATAGCACCAGCTGCTAGTCCTCCTCCTCCGATTTCTTTTTCTTTTTTGCCTAATTATGTTGTTGTTGTTGTTGTTTTGAGCAATTATTGCTGGAGCTTAAGTTTCAGCACTTGTAATGTTTTGGTTGGTTATCCAAACAACAATTAATTAGTTGAAAAAAGGGACTGGTGCGTGTTATGCTTGTTGCCTAATCGCAGACGATATTTCACCAACTTTTTAAATCAATTTTCAGCAAACAAAAATGTTGGTCTTATTGTCAAGTCCAGTCCAATAACTAAATAATATAGCAGTCATAAAATACAAAAAAAACACAGAGATGGGAGCAAGGCAAATAACGGATCAATCCGACCGAAAAGCTGAAATGTTTATAAAATTTATGAAAGCCAACCAATTTAAACAAAAATCAATAAGTTTAAGGTTGTGTAATACTCAACACTCGAAACTCGATTTTTTAAAATTTTGGTACTATTCCATTGTACCCGCCTACCGCGTAAATAACTCTGGTATGCATGTTTTTTCATGCATCCAGAGTCACTTTCGAGTGATTTGTGTCTAAGGTATGTGGGTGTGCGCATCTCAACTCCAAGCCCCCAAGCACCCTGCGCCCCCGAAGGGGGCGCAGGGGGATTGAGAGTTAGAGATGCGCGCACGCACTTACCTTAGACATGATTCCGAGAAGTACACTTGATCATAAAATGCATGTAGAGTCTATTTTTGCCACGGCCCGAGTTGAAAAACATGGTAAAGCAGCCAAAAAAGTGGCCCCTGTGTTATTCCCTTCCCTCCCAATACAGCCCCTTAACCCTTTTAAAAATGTTATTCTGGTCCTTTTATGGCAAAATTATTACATAAAAATGGTTTTTGAGTGCATATAAAAAAGTTGGTTTGGGGGGGGGTACAATGGAATAGCGGCAAAATTTTTATCTTTTTGAACTAAAAAACCTCAAAAAAAGAAATGTTCAGGGCGTAAATCTATACAGTCAAAGCTCTATATAATGATCACCCCTCATAACGTTCAGCTCTATATAACGTTCACCTGAGGTTGGTCCCCAGGGTGAACGTTATATAGAGCTTCGACTGTATACCGTATTCTCTCTGATGTAGAATTATCGTAAGAACTAAAAATACCAACGGCTGTAAGTACTTTCCCCGCCAAATTATTCTTTTACCCTGTCGAATCGTAAAAATTTGTTTCTCTGAAGTACTTCTTTAATCTTTTCTTTTAATTTTTTAAAAGTTTTCATATCAGCGTGTAGCCCTGGATATCAGCTTTCTAACGAGCTATCAACTTACTTACTGAAGTTTTTAAAAATTAATAAAAAAGTCTATGTATAGCCCAGTTTTCTGAACAATTTGTTCCATACAAATTTTTTTTTCTCGTAGTTTTTATAATCTTAGCAAGTCAGTTGATAGCTTGTTAGAAAGCTGAGATCCAGGGCTGAAGATCCGTGGCATGAAACTTAGAAATTAATTGAAAACTTTCTAGGATAAAAACCAAGTTATAAAATTTGACGGGATACAAGAATAATTTGACGGGGTAAAACAATTTGAGCCAGTACCAACTAAAAATGGTACTATAATTGCAAGCAATAATGATCCGAATAGTTTTTACTTAAAAAACTTCCATACATACCGTATTTCCTCTAATATAACCACCCCCTAAATTCAAAAAACGTGTTTGTGGCGTTGTGTTTTGACCCACTTTTCGATCACTTCTCCCAAGCAAGTTACTACTCCTTCTGTAGCTCATCTCACTGGCTACAAAATGGGTCATAACTTGCCTGAGAGAAGTGACGAAAAAGTGGGTCGAAAACGCAATGCCAAGAACACGATTTTGAATCAAAGGGGGTGGTTATATTAGAGAAATACGGTATTAAGATGCATTAGAAGCGCTTGTTGTTTAGTCTAATTTGTTTGACATTTAGCCTTTAATCTCTCCAAAAGCTGGCCTAAGTATAGATTAGTCACAAAGAGGGATAATAGCTTGTGTGTCATCCTCTAAAAATACCATGTAATTGAGTCTGGGTTTTTTGTCACAGCTTAGTTTCGTCTGAATTGTCACTAAAGATCATTACTCAAATTATCTAAAAAACTATACTGAAGTGATCACACTACAATTATGGGAGTTTTTTCGATTCTTCTGCGCCCTGAGGTGCTCGTAAAATTTAAAAAAAAATGTCCAAAAATTTGCCTTTTCCGTTCTTGTATCCTCGACAGTTATGTGTATTTCAATTTTTCATTGGGCTTTTGCGCCAAATATATGTACACAAGGGTCGGCAGGCGCCTATCGGCGCCTATACAGACCTTTTGCAACAGACATTACCTAACGCTGACAGTAAATTCGTGCTTAGCGTACTCAATTTGCTTACAAACGTTTTAAAGTTCAAACTCGACTCTATATTTTTAAATCCCTCTCGAGACAAAAAATTTCAAATTTGTGGCATTTGCCAATAACAACATAAACCATAGGTCATTTTTAGATCCGACGCAAACTTCAAAGTAGGAGATCCCCTATTTAGTGGCTATTTATCGAGTGCCTATTTATCCCTAGAGCCTTTATCGATTGCTTGCAAAAAATAGTGAGAGCAATTAGAACAGCAATTCCCAACCCTAGTTTACACTATTTACAAATCCATGCTTAATTTTATTTATTTTTATCAATTGTTTTCTCTGTGGGATACAGTCAAAACTCGATACAGTGTACACCTTGGGGGACCAGCTTCAGGTGTACACTATATAGACTAAAAAAATTAAATATTTCAAAGTTTTTAATTTAACTTTTTTAGAATTTTTTCCAGTATCGTGATGCCAGAATCTCGGCTTTCCAACAATTTATCGAATGACCGAATGATGTTTCAAAAAGTTTGAGGAATGGTATTTGATGGAGCAAAGTTTTTCAAAAATTTGCTCCACATGAAAACTTTTTTCCATCTTTTATTTTGTAAATTGATAGCTTTAACACAAAATTTAGAGAAAAATACAATTTAGTTAAATTTTGCTTTTTGTCACATATTTCAGCTTTTTCGCAAACCAGATAGTATAATTATTTCTCTTTTTTTAAATTAGAATTTTCCCTACTTTCTTAATTGTTTAGAGCCGATGACAGAAAGTAGAGCCGTGAGATTCTTTACTATCTCAGCTAATACTAATCCATTCATTTATCTACTACCACACTTCCTCTTTGTGGCTCACCTTAATATTATAATATAAAGCTCTGCCCAGACATATTTTTAAGCTCTAAAAGGCGAAGGGAAGCCATTCTAACACTTACAATCCTCCAACACCCCTCCAACGGAAGTAAACAACAATAGAGCTGTTTAAAGCAACTTGTCTCGTTCACTTGCCCCCTCTAAATATAGCTTGAATGGGGCAGCTAGCTCAGACATCATCATCAAATTAGACCCGAACCAAGTAAAAATGAAGTGAGGGGTCCAGCCGTCACTGACTGCTTCAACAAAAAGCTAATTAAACAAACCAACTTATTAATTTTTTTTTCTTATTATTTTTTTTGCAGAATTGGTGTGTGGGAGAAAGAGCAAGTGACGACACTTTCTTCAGACCTAACTTATCCAGTTTCCGCTAATGAGCTTTTATGCAGTTGCGGAGGGGGGGGCTGCTGCCGGTGGTGTTTATGCTGGCAATAGTGCATTCAAGGAATTTTTTGTTTTTGTGGTTTGGTTTGTGAAGAAAAAAGCATATAAATTGTTGTTAGTTGTCACCTGTTCAATGGATGGTGACAGAGAGGAAGAATTGGAGCGAGCACTATTGACGGCACTGTCTGGAGTGGATGTGAACTCACGCCTCAGAATGTGTTGCTGCTCCAGCAAATAGGCCATTGAACCATTGCGGCTGCAAAAGAGTAAATAGATTACACAAAAAATTTAACACAAAGAATAATTGAAATTAGTAGACTCTGCTAATTTAGTTTACTAATGAAATTTGCGAAAAAAATATAAAAATTTCGGTAATGTTTGAGTTTAGAAAAATAAAAATTATAGCGTGAAAAGCAGAAAGTTAAGACCACCACAAAATTTACTTTTATCAAGATATTTCAAAAAGGTGTTTCTTATCTGGTATCAGATTTTGGTTTATTTCCAGAAACCTTCTTTAAAAGACCAGAGTTTTTCTTTCCCAAAGTTTTTTGTAAGTATTATAAGGTCATTAATATCAGATTCCACGCAAAACGAGTGAAAAAACATAAAAGTGAAAAAAAAAATGCTGGTCCCCACTTTTATTTGTGTAGTCACACTCGGCCAAGTCCCTATTAAGGTAAAGTCAAAATAAGCTTCGAGGTTTTGCTTGGTCAAACCTAGGACTATTTAGCTTATGTTTTAGCATGGAAAAATGAATAGAAATATCAGCGGCTTAGATTTTACAGTTCCCTTTTAGTCGAAAAAATTGAATTGCATCACCTACTTTCTGGAATTCAGTTTTGATTTCCAGCTGTGACAATCTTTTCACAGAACTTTTTGTAAAAAATGCGGTCGAAAAATAGTAATTATGCTCACAAAAATGCAATAAAACTCACGAATTAGCAGAATTAGTGTCGAAGGCATCTGAAAACTTGCGTTGTGGCACATAACCGACTCCATTGGCTGATAAATTGGCGTCTCCCGCACTATTCCTAGGGGTTTGTGGGGCAGATGAGGGAGTTTGTAGGATGGAAGGAGGTGGCAGTTGAATTCTTGGCTCCGGCACTGTAGACTGTCGTTTTGACATTGCTGCACTTGAGTTACTACTCGTTGGTTGCACAATAGTAGAAGCAGCAGTAGATTGAGGAGGGAACAGCACAGCTGAAGGGATACAGGGAGCACCTACAGAATAACCAGAGTCAGCAGTTGTGGCTGCTGAAGAGGATGACGAAGAGGACATCCTGGCTAGGCGATGGTTGCTGGCCTCAAAACTCTGGGCAACTGGCATTGGTGGCAGCTGATGACTAGGTCTGCAAATGGGTGAATTGAGTAATTTCCGTTGTACTAAGATACTGAACCGGAGAAAATATCAAGGTTTCCTTACACCACTAAGGCTGCTTAATCCTCTCTATAAATATAGTTCAAAATTTCTTTCACTTGCGTTAGGGAGGAGGGGGCAAAACTTAACTGTAGAATTTTTCGTATAATATACAAAAATTATACAATTTTTATGTTCGTAAATGCTATCGATTTTGGGATTTTCGCTTGACGGGGCAAAAAATACGCCTAACCCCTCAGAATTCAGACAAAATTGAGGCTTGTTATACGGCACACATCTTTGTGCATGCTTGAGCTCAGTCAAAGGTTGAAAGACCATGTGGTCAGCCAGGCACATGTCCAGCAAGCAAGGGCAAGCATGTTAAATAAAACCAAAATTTACAACTCACCTATTTGAAGCAGCACCGGAAGCACCAGACAAAGAATGGCTGGGATTCCTTGTGGAAGAGCTTCTCTGCAGTCCTCCACTCAAAACTCCACCAGCACCAGCAGGCACTAGCGGCATAACAACTACAGCCGGTGGAGCGACAGCAAAACTTCTCTCTTGAACTACTGGAGCAGGAGCAACCATTGTTTTAGCAGCCAGAATCGGTTCTGGTGGTAACCTCCTGAAAAATCAGACTAATTAATAAATAATCTAGCTTATCTGGACTCACCTTCCACTGGAGGGCCTTCGCTCCAGCAGCATATTGTGGTTGGCACTAGGTTCTGGCGGCGGAGACATCACAACTCCTTGGAAGATGTGGAAGATGAACTGAACTGTTGCCTCAACACACTCCTGTTAGTGGGTGAGGACGGGGAGGGGTGGGCAGCACCCTAGGGGATGATCTGTAAATAGAAAAATGCATGAACTCCAACTCGAACATCCAAAAATGAAAGATTACCCCCTCCTAGTGGGCAAAAACCCTTCACCCTCCTCCTTAAATGGAGTGGCTGGCAGTTGGCGTCTGTGGCAAGCTGTACTCGGGTCCAGAAAATGGGTGGATGTGTGGTGATAGGGGGTCATCATGTTCGGGGACGGGGCAGCGTAGGAGTTGCGCCTGGGGCGTGGATGATGGCCAGCTGCTGAATTGGGTGACAGGTGAGACAGGCAGCAGGGCAACAGGCCCGCAGCCGGGCTTGTTGCCCCCTGACTCAGTTTTCGGCGGTTGGCTGGTGAGAGTGGAATGGTGGATTTAAATGAGAAATAATAGCAACAAGCCACCAATTTGAAACAAGAGCAGAATAAATGAGGAGAAGGATGGGTAACTAACTGTGCCCGACTCCACCCGGTTTATACGATGATAATTAGAGGAGCAGCCAGGAATGAGTGGAGCAACTCGTGGGAAGAACTGCTCCTCCTACTACTCTCTAAGGGCACAGCAGTACTCGAATTAAAATTGAATAAAACACACGGGCAGCAGCAATTGCAGCAGCAAAAAGAGTAGTAAAACAATAAGGAGGGGTCCTCCTACTAGGTAGTATAAGACCAGGGGAGTCCCAAGTTGCAGCTGCCTGAATACTTAAGGAGTGCAACAAGTCCTCTTCCTTTTTGGGGGTAGACAGGAGAGGAAAAGAAATGAGAAAAGTTGCTTATGTTTCCTTCCTATGTGTGATTCTTAGTCCCTTCCCTGAGATTCTCACACCCTCACCCATACCCTAGCTTCACACACCACCCTAAAATAGTGGTGGTGGTGCTGGCAACAACACTTCATCAAGCCAGCCACCAGTTAGCTTTTTTCCTTTAAAAGCCTTCCTAAGTTTGTTGTGCAATTTGGACACCAACAAGGCTCGATTACACCCCCTCCTTGTCCCCGCTCCCCACTGCTAATGACGCTTAGTGAGGGGGCTGCACAACCACATGAATCTGAGCTGCTGTCAGTTATATATACAGGGTGTCCCCAGAAATGAAACGGCCACAACTTTTTTTAGGTCGTTTTTCAAAATTCTGTTTTTACACATCCATTTTCTTGCCGACAATATTTTTTTGGTATATAATAATTTATATAATGTCAAAACCACAATTTTTGCTTGATCCCCTTTGTGGTTTGGGCTCTGGTCAGTGGATTCGGCTCAAAGATAGCTTTTAGATGGGCAATGCCCAAACGACAGCCGGGACAAGCAAGAATTGTGGTTTTGACATTGTTTACCAAAGGATATTATCGGCGAGAAAATTTGGTCAGTAAAAACAGAATTTCAAAAATGACCTAAAAAGTTAGGATAATAATTTCTGATAGTGCAAATATTATTTTTCTTAGCGCAAATACACTTTTTATGGCGCAAATAATATTTAGTGCAAATAAACTTCTTTTCGGCTCAAATACACTTTTTATGGTTTAAATTTACTGCTACTTCTTGGCGCAAATTCACAAAATTTGCGCCAGGAAAAAGTAAATCTGTGTAAAAAGTTACGGTCATTTCAAATCCTTCGAATTTCTTGGGACACCCTGTATTTCTTTACTGCTTCTGTTTTGTTAGCTGGTGAGTTTTATGTGAGAGTATTGATTGCGCTGTGTTAACAGCTGTGGCTTTAACCAACTGCAACTCCTTGTCCTTTTATGTTACTACTTATAGAAGAAGTGCTACTACTGGAGCAGCAGCAAAAGCGAGAAATTGGTGGTAATTGTTGTTGTAGCTCTGCAAAACAACCCTTCTCTGCCCCAAAATCCAATTCGAAGTACAACAAGAAGATTGTTATTTTGCGGCACTAATCTCTCAATTATTTTGTTTTTAGGCTGGACAAAAAATTAAAAGAGCTTAAGTCTGGTGGTAATAGTAACAAAAAGAGGGAATGTAAGCTCTTTTAATTGGAGAGCTGTGTTCGGTGGAAAGCAAGGTTGAAAGTGCACAAACACTGGACATAATGGCAATTACTAATATGCTTTTTGGAAATTAAGCTTGTGGAAAACAGTTGGGAAGGGGGGACACGCAATAGACATCTACACTAACAAACGAAAACAGCTCTTTGGCGGCCCTTATTGTAAGACGTTGTTCTAATACACACTTTTTAGCATAAATACATACAAGGAAATTAGTTCCCTTTAGCGGAAATTTTTAATTGACTGAATCGTCACAAAAAAGTTTTTGATAAACTTCATAAACGTAGATTTCAAAATATTTTTTTGGTTTAGCAAGTAAACTTTGGCTTGAAAGCTATTTAGAAAAAGTATTTTAGGAATAAATTGCAGCAAAAATAGATCAAGATGAGTTTAAAAACTAACCAAGTGGAAAGTTGAATGGATGTTTGGATGTTGTACGACAAAAATAGTTTATATTTACTACTAAATACTATTTAGAAGAAACTTGCAACATTTGATTTTTTTAGGTCACTTTTTCGAAGTCTACATTGAAGAGCAGTCCATACATTGGACCTGGAAGTTCACTTTCTGGTAAAAACTACATAAAGAAAAAACATAGAAATTTTAAGTTGGCTAAAAACTTTGATAGTAAAAGTCCTGAGATCGCGTCAATATAGAATTAAATTTGCAGCCTACTGAAACCTTAGGTATCAGTGGAAAACCACTATACCAGGTCCACTCGAGTCATTTTGGCTGGTCAGAGTGGAATACAAAAGTCCGGTTAAAATTCTGGTCACAAGTTTTGAAGTCCCTACGGAACCAGTTTTTGTGTCGCTTCAAAATATGCATTTGAAAAATAGTGGTTACAGGAAGTAGAAGAAAAAAAGTAGAGTCGCGAGTTCATTGCCCATCACCACAGACCATTTGGTTTTTTGTTAGTAAGAGCACCAGTTCCATATTGGTCTCTGGGGATGTGTTCTTGTAAAAAGAGAACAAAAAGAAGAAGTAGTAGAACAACAAGACCAAGTGCTACAAGCTACAGCAAATATCACTCACTCAACCACCCTCCCCCCCCCCTCAGCAATGCATGAAAAATTGCTAGTTCATTTATTTGCTGTCTTATTGCCCAAAAGTTCTTTAAAACTGCGAGAATAGTGACGTATTGGAGGGGTGCAAACAATACAACAAGCCAAAAGCACAAATATTAACCCAATATTTCTTCTTTTGGCCGAAAATAGAGGCATAACTTGAAAATAGAATAAATGCAGGAAAATAATTCAAGCAAGCTGCGTCCTTTACAACTAAACAGCACATCTCCAACTAGCTTTTTAATCCAAAAATAGAGTTTGATCCTATTGAATAGACAATTTATGACTTTAGATAAAACCAGGGCTCTTACACTCCTTTTTAAACAGATTTGTTTATTTGGGACCTCGAATAATTTAGGCGAGGGGAAACTAAACAAAAACGAAATTTGCCTAACGTATGTTTTGCCGAAACGAAAATCGCCCAATCGAAATTTGCTAAAACGCAATTTACCAAATCGACATATGCCAGGAGCAGGTCTTGCCTAAATGGAATTGGGTAGCAATTCAAAGTTGAGACAACTTTTTCAAGTGAAATTCACGTTTGGCAAATTTTATTTTGGCTAATGCCGATTTGGTAAATTGCATTTCAGCGAATTTCGATTGGACAATTTTCGTTTTGGCAATATTCGTTTAGGCAAACTTCCTTTCGGCAGTTTTTTTATTTGGCAAATTTCGTATTTGGCAAGTTTCCCCTAGTCATAATTTTAATTTTTGAGGTTTAATTTATTTTTGTTTCAAAATGGGCTGGATAAAATGACTCTTTTCCGTCAAAATTCCAAAATTTCCTTTTTCTAAAAAAGATCTGAGATCCTTAGATTAACACGTTAAGATTTCGGACCAATGACGGTAAATTTGAAATACAATGTGTCAAAGTTTAAAAAACTTCGCAACTAATCAATTCACCTCTAATTTTTATCACAAAAGTGCACCGGGATGAGTATATAACTCTGAGAATGCAAAAAACATCCGACACTGGATTCGTGATCAGCACGGTCGATTTGCATGTAAGTCTTCGTTCAAAGTCAAACTTATGGTCAAATTTTGAATTCTTATTGAGATAACTAACAGAATTATTAGTCGTATGCGTACAAAAAATAAATTTGTTAACAAAAATCACCAGATACTTTTCAATTCTATGATTACAAACCAAAAAAGTGTTAGTCATGAACGAGATATCACACAACTGTCTCAATAACTCGCTAGTTTAGCATAGATCACAAGTCTGAAACTTGCGTCATTTAGAAAATCTCAATTACCCATCTTTATTCAAAAATAGAAGCAAAAATCAAGTAAAACTCCAAAATAGACTGAACTCAAAAGAATAATAATGGTCAAAAAGTATGAGGATGAACAAGGAACAAGCAGGGGTTAACTCAAAATATAGTTAACTTCCGACCTAGTCTACGTGCTACTGGCAATGAACAGGGGCAAGCCAAATTGAGTTATTTAGGGTTGGGAGGGGCAAGCAAGCCTTTCAAATCAGTTGTTTATTAAGCTGGTTGTGTCCCTCGCTCCCCTTGGGCAAGCACAGCCATTTAAAATAATAATACTGGCAGGAATACTAATCACTTTCCTGCCCAACAAAAGAGAAGGGGAAGACCTCTTGAAAGCGCAGTAAAGGAACTAGGGGAATTATGCCTCCCCTTTCTTCCATTTTTCAATAAAACTGGTGGTTTTTGTGCTTCAAGTGGTGCTCTCCACCCCAAATTTCGGCTAAATGGACTGTGAATAGGCGGAATGCAGGTGTTTGGAGCAGCAGTACAGCTTTTAATGGCTACTTATTTAAGGAGCTATAGGGTTTCCGGCACGCCCTCTTACATATTAATAATATATTCATTTCACATTGAGCATTCAAAGAAAGTAGCAGCAGCAGCTTTAAGCGATCATCATAATCCAAAAAAGCTAATATATAGACTGCCAGCACCCAATCTTAAACTCTTTTTTAAGAATTTTGTTAATAGGAAATATGGTCAAGGTTTGAGCCGGATTCAAACTATGATAATAACTCGAATTAAACTGACCAATTCCACAAATCATGTTTAGCTAAATCTGCCGGTGTTCAAACAACAAAGTTCGTCTAAGAAAAGACTGTGCAATCGGAAATGGATATGAATTATTAATTCAAGGAATCAAACTAATATAAAAAGTTTAATAAATTAATTTATTTTCCTGATACGTTGTATGTTTCGTAAGAAACTCTAAGAAAAAATATTATGGAATGATAGTAAAAGGTTTTTTTTAAACAAATATGGATAAATCCTAAATTAAAAAAACCATGGCTGCTTTTTGCGTTTTTGCGCATCAATTTTTTGCTCACCACCGATTTTTTTTACTATGAAGTATCTGTCACAAATTACCAAAAAGTGCCAAAGAGATTTTTAAATCCAACATCCGCTGCCTATCCTAAGCCTAAGCCTAGAACATAAAAAAGATTTTGAAAAAATTATGGAAGTTGGCAAAGGAGAAAGTCAAAAATAGGTGCCAACATTTCGACCCTTCAAAGCAAATAAGATCCAAGACTAAACTTTTGGAATTATTTTTTTTTCTTGGGGCACATATAGTTTTTTAGCCAAATTTTACTTTGGGCTGGGGGCATGTTTTCATGTATCCTGATTTTATTAATTTTTCTTATCTTTTTGTGAATTATTAACACCATCATGTAGGGCTACAAGTCTAGCTTTTGATGAGGTATCATTTACTACAACATCTTTGCAAAATGTAGCACAAAAATGGAAATGTACGAATAGAATTATTTTTCTCAATTGCTTCATCCTTTTAACTTTTTTGGGCTACGTTTAGCAACGATATTGCAAGAAACGATACCTTGTTAGAAACTTCATTCGTAGGGCTACATGATGGTGTAATTAATTTGACAAAAAAATAAGAAATTCAATAATATATTGGCTATATGAAATTTTGCCCCGAAAAATGAAATTTGTCCAAAAACATATAGTTGTCCCAAGAAAAATGAAGATTTTAGTGGTTTTTAGTTCTTTTCCATAGAACAGATTACGGACTGAAAAAAAAATAGTTTTTCTATTATAAAAGGGATTTTGATGTATTCTTTTTGCAAAATGACATTTACAACTGTTTAGCTAGACAAGATGTTGAATGAGGGTGGTTTACATGCATATACGCCACTTAGTTGGCTAGTCAATGAATAATAGATGGATGAATGGAAATTCAAAAATAAGTCGGTGAAATCATTCACTATTTTGGCTGCGAAACACAAGAAAAAGTTGAGTTTTGAAAAATAAATCGGCCCAATGCTGAATATAAAATAAACTAATGGAAGTAAGAGGGCTTCTCTACCTGAACCAGCTGCAGGAAATGGGCTATAGAAGGGTAATATAAACAAACATAGAATAATGCATACACACCCATATAAATGTCGATTTGAGAAGAATTATGCTGAACATTATTCTCAAAAAACGCAATAATACATTCTTTGTGCACTGCACTACAGCGTGTCCAATAAAAACACGGACATTTTTTTAAGTTTGTTTGAATTAGCACCCTTTCTTTTTATGAACCTTCTCTAACTATACCTGTTGCCTGTATGAATTTTCCTCTCTATTTTTTTCAGAAAAAGTCAGCTGCTGAAGCAGCAAACGACAGCATCAATGTTTCCAAAAAATAATTGGCGTCTGATAAAAACATTAAAAAACCATCATTGATCGTTTGTTGTACTGTTTTCTAAAATTACTTTTTTGTAACTTTCTGACAAAAAGTGCTTGGCTAAGAGTACCGTATATTCTCTATTAGAAGGCCCGGGCCTTCTATTTTTCAACCCTAAAAAAGTCGGAAAAAATTTGGGTCGATTTTGAGATTTTGCGTGCTCAGCCAAAATTTTAAAAGTGGAATCAGGTAAGCTCGTGTTAACTAAGAAAACGCGAAAAACAGATTGCGAATTTCTTTTTCTAGGCTGATATATAGGTCCTCAAGGGAGGCCTTCTATTAGAGAGGGGCCTTTTAATAGAGAATATACGGTAATGACTATTGTGGCTAAAGCTTTATTTGAGTTTTTGGCTGAAACCCCTGAAAAAATTGCGGTTTCATCATTATGCGGAAGCCCCCCCCCCCCCCCAAACTTTTCACAAATCCGTGTTTATATTGAACACCTTGTAGATGTATAAAAATAAATAAAGACACAAACATGACAAAGACTAATCATTTGCCATGCTTGAAAAACGTGTACAGTCTACTCTCGAAATATTTACCGTATTTGCTCTATTTATAGACCCCTCCCCTCGTCTTTGAGTGTCTGAATCTCGGAGCAAGGAAAACATTTTGCAAATATATTTTTTTGCATTTTTCAGCTCCCACGAGCTCTACCGATTCAGCTACCAGTTTTTTGGTGGAGTTGAAAAAATCATAGACCTATAATTGAGAAAATACGGTAACCTTAGGTATACCCGGGGGAGGGCCAGGATGCCTCCCGCTTCAGAAATTTTTCAATAAGGGTTAGTACCACCTACTGCGTCAGAATTTTCAGCCTTTTTAGCAACCACCCCCCCCCTAATTCTACCTCAGAAGGAAACCCTGTATACTACTATGAGTGTAACCCATAAAGTTCGTTCTCACCTAGGATCTAATTTTTTTACCTCTATTTCTGAAAACTTTTACCAAATCTTGTCAGAAAACCACAAGGATTCTGATTTTGCCGGTTATTTTTGTAAATGGCAGCTGTTTTGTCGAAAAAACCGGCTCTTTTCGATGTAGCCTTATCTTCAAAAAAGCTATACTAAAGAATTGGCCTCAAATGGGTGAGTAATAATTAAAATGGGTTGCTCTAATTGAAAACACGTCTGCAGTTGAGTTTTGCTGAAAGTACAGAAAACAGGTAAAAAAACGTTCTTCGAGAAGATAAAGGCAAAAGTTAATGAACAACCAAGTATTTATATACTGAAAAACCATTTTCATAATAATTTCATTTACGAAAATTAGTTTAACTCTTATTTTTATAATTTTTGATGGTTGTCCTCTTATTTTGCTTGGCAGACCTAGTTATAGATTATAGATGTGAGACAGTTTAGTAGTGTGGGCATCAAGATACCCATTCAAATGTTATTTAAATTATTTTTCGCAAATTTTGCTATAGAAAATTTTCGAACGATGCGACTAGCAAAAGAGTTCACTAAATGAAACATTAAAGTGCATGGTTTTCAGGAAATTAATTATGGTGTGGAAACAATAAAAGCTCCATTGGAAGAACTTTAAAAATATCTGATTTCTTAATAGGTTGGCCGAATTTTTTGCTTCAAAGGGCATGCCTCTGCGTTTAACAAAATTAAAGCGAGGATCAGAAAAGTTTTTCGAATCTTTTCATTTTTCACTAGTTTGCGCTCGATCTGATATTGATGACTAGGGTTGTCGAATCGAGGCCTCGATTTCGAGTTTTGGATTCGAAAACTCGAAAATTTTCGAGTTTCGAGTCCTTTTTTTTTCGAGTCTCGAGGCCTCGAAAAAAAATTTCTAGTCATTTTTAGAGTTTCGAGGCCTCGATTTCGAGTTTTAGACTCGAAAACTCGAAAATTTTCAAGTTTCGAGTTTCGGTTCGAGGCCTCGAAAATTTCGAGGCCTCGACAACCCTATTGATGACATTATATTACTCATAAAAATAAGACAGAAAGCTTTTGCCGTGTCGGATAAAACGCTTATAAAAACGAAAACAAAAAAATTGTTGGTCCGTTTTTTCTTCGTGTAACATCTGCATGACCCTTTAAATTATGCAATTCATACAGTCAACCCTCGATAAACCGGTACCCATAAGGACCTTCTTTCAAGCACCGATTTATGGACGATGCCAGTTTTTCGAGTTTAATAGTTCATTTCATGGCCGAAGTATCGGTTTATCGAGTATCTATAAAAATATTAACAACTGCAAAACAATATCAAAACAATTTTAAAACAAATGACACCATGCTCAAAATAGTTTGTCATTTCTGACTGTATCTGATTCTTTACGCATAATGACGAGATAGCATCCGCTCTCCTCAAGATATTGACGTACGATTCGTAAGAGACACTGCGCTTACAAACACATCTGACGGGAGACGTCCTCTAATAGAGCCTCAATGGGCTTTATTTTTCAACTATCCAGTCCCCTATTTTAGGAGGCTGAAAAATAATTACCCGTGGATAATTGATACAGTGTATACGGTAACTACTCAAAATAAATATATCAGAGCTTTTTCACGGTTTAGAAACTTAGTAAAAATCTCTGTCTTAAACATTCTTTTAAATGTAGTTTTGCTTCAATTCTAGCACATGAAATTTGCTTAAAATTACTCTATGAACAATTTTTCAATATAGTATCATGGAGGTGAAGCTCTGTGACGTTTTTTTTCGTTTTCGGCTTTTTAGTCGCGTTTTTTAACGCTTTCCAACCGCCCCCCCTGGGTATATATTATTTCCGTAGAGTTTTCGCATCTTTAGAGGCGCATCTTTTATGCTACCGTACACACTTCGTGCACGGTTCATTGTTGGTCAATTAAGCAAAACAAGCACAGAAGTTATTTTGGGGTCACAGGTTCAAATCTAGGTGGTAGCCAGTGTTGGGAACTCGTTCTCGTCTTTCGTCCTCGTACTACAACTTTTTTCAAATAAAAAGGTTGATTTCATGAGAAACATTTCAATTTCAACTTTATTTGAGCAATAATTTTGATTTTCTTACTTAACCATTTGTTTGAGATTTGATCTCCCTTTGCTAATTTATGACTAGTCTCTTTAGGCAATCATCATCAACAATGCGTTGAGCTACTTTATCTTCATCCTCGAAAAGAGCATCGAATGTTTGGACAGCGGCAATTAAAGTGCCAAACAAAACCAGAAATTTGATTTTAGCTTTTTTCGGAGATTTTAATCCAAAATAGGCAAGAAAGGTTTTCAATATACCTATTTTGTAATTAGTTAATGAAAATGTCAAATATTTGAAATTATTTTGAAGAATGCTTTTGTTGTCGGATTCTGTTATCATCATTTAACAAAGAATGTAAGCATTTGATCAAAGGAACGACAATTTTCAATAAAAAAATTCATTTTTTGCTTCTTATCACAAAGTAAGATCAAAGTACGAGTAAAAACACAAAGGACGAGAAAAAGACGAGGACGAAGACGAGTACGAGCAATTTTAAAAAGTCGGTACGAGGACGAGTACGAAGTATGACGCATGAAAATTTTTGGTACTAGGACGAACACCAGACAATTGAAAATTCCCAACACTGGTGGTAGCGAAGATTCTTTTTGTAGTAAGCAGTCAAAAAGGGATAGCTGGGAAAAGCACAAGATACCCACTTAAAAAGGGTATACAACCCAAAATGCGAAAAAATGTGAGATTTTGATCCTTGAAGTTAAAAGTGGAGGTTTTGTGAGATAATATTAGGTTGGTGCATAATTATTTACGGTTGTTTAAAACTAATGTTTAAGAATAAAAATTATTTCAAAAATTGTTCTTGATACACCATTGTGTAGCTCTGTTATTCCTCTTCAAAATGTGTTATCATTATTGTTTGGATTATTTTAAAAAATTCGGCGTTTGGGTCTAAATACTAGTGATGACATCATGGGTAGTTGACACGTATTTTCGTCACTTCAACTGGTCAAACGTTTTATTCAGGATTTAACATTTTAACAACCTCTCAATGCTGTCTTGTAGCGCGGTTCAAGAGCTACAATACCTATTTTACAGTATCATTTTTGAAGATCTGGTTGTGGAGATATAAACTAAAAAAAATGAATTTCTTAAAAAAAAATCACCAAAATCCCAGTTTTTAGGACTTTTGGTCATTTTTTAAAAAATTGATTTTTTTAAAGTGTATATCTCCACAACCAGATTTTCAAAAAGCATTCTGTGAAATATCAATTGTAGCTCTCGAATCGCGCTACAAGACAGTTGAAGAAGTTGTAAAAACTCAATTAAAAGTTTGACAAGTTGAAGCGATGAAAATACGTGTCAACTACCCATGATGTCATCCCTATAGTTTAGACCCAAACGCCGACTTCAAATAACCCGAAAAATAATGATACCGTATATTCTCGATTAGAAGGCCCTCTCTAATAGAAGGCCCTCTCTAATAGAAGGCCCCCTTGAGGACCTATATATCAGCATAGAAAAAGAAATTCGCAAATCTGTTTTTCGCGTTTTCTTAGTTAGCACGAGCTCACCTGATTCCACTTTTAAAATTTTAGTTGAGCACCCAAAAATCTCAAAATCGAAATATTTTTTTCCGACTTTTTTAGGGTTGAAAAATAGAAGGCCCGGGCCTTCTAATAGAGAATATACGGTAACCCATTTTGAAGAGGAATAATAGAGCTACACAATGGTGTATCAGGAACAATTTTTGAAATAATTTTATTCTTAAACATTAGTTTTAAACAACCGTAAATAATTATGCACCAACCTAATACACCAAAATGCTATCAAACATGGCTGGGAAACACCAAAGGCATCTGTCACTTAAATCAGGCGCACATGAAAAGAGTTCACAATAGGCGCCTGTAACGCGCCTATTCACTTCGCTTTTCAAATATTATTGGAAGCTCCCCCTCTTTCACCTGGTAATCACCCGTTCAATCCCCCCCCCTCAATTAAAAAAAATCCAAAACAGAACCAAACTTTGAGCTCAGAGTAGATTGCTTGTACACAAAAAATATCAGAATAAATAAGCTTTTTCAAGTAAACTCAACAATACTATGTACGCTCCCAAATCTAGGCAATTATTTCGGAAGACGCAGAATGGCGCACCTCTTAATGGATGAATAATTTAAGCCAAATCAGACTAAAATATCTTTCCGAGACTACAACTTCTTCTTGTTTTATGTTCCATCCACTACCACTAATCTTTCCCTCTCAAAATATGGAAAGCGTAAATGCTGACGATTATAGCTAGTGGCTGGCAGTCTCACACACAAGATGGATCCACTTTTTCTGGCAAACACGCTTCAAAATAAACAAACACCAAATTAATGAGTGCCCCTTACCCCGCCCCCCCCCCCACCATAAGCTTATTATTGCCATCGGATAGGTCATAAGCAAGGGCTGGTGCCGGCAATTTGCCGTTAGCTACTCCACATTTAAGCTATAAATTGCGGTATTGAGTAGGGGGAAAACGAAAGAATTCATGCATAAATTGGTGTGTGTATCCTAGTTTAAACACACTAACAGTGATTTATACTAGCGTCTAAAAGGGAAAAAGCCTGCTGGTTTTATTTGCACATTCAAGCTACACACGAGTCAGCCAAACGGACTCTTACTTGAGCACCACCACCACAATGGGTTATGGCTGGAAATGAGACAAAACAATTCAAAGAAACAAATAAATTTTCCATTTATATTTCTTTTTGTCTGCTTTCTTTTTTGCTCTCAGAGGCCGTCTAAGTGAGGATAAATCTTTTTTTAACAATTGGATTTTAAATGAATTTTTCCAGCCAACAGTATGCGTAATCAATAAAAAGTGAATTTCACAAAAAAATGTTGGACTCAAAAGTTTCAGACAGTGTCTTTTTCCAAAAAAGGTTGAAGATAATTACATAAGCATAAAATAAAAAATTTCTGATTTTCAGCACAACTGTTTTACCGTATTTTCTCTATTAATCCCACTCTCTAATAAGCCCCACCATATGGACCTAATATCTCAGCCTACAACAGACATTTTGCAAATCTGTTTATTGCGTTTTCTTGATTAGCACCAGCACTCCTGATGCCACTTTTCAGATTTTGGTTGACTACCCAAAATCTCAAAATCGACCGCAAACTTTTCTGATTTTTTAGGGGTTGAAAAATAATCCCCCATGGGGTTTAATAGAGAAAATACGGTAGCTTATTTTGATCGAATTTGTCTATTTTGATTCTAGATTAGCAATGTGCAACTATATAATTTTTCAGATGGTGTTTGGAAACCATGTGTGTCGCCTCCCAAGAAGAATTGACCTGGTATCCACCAAATACTCTTATCGGCATGCTATCCCATTACAGTGCATAATTTGTAAACCAAAATAGACGAAACTCCTGAACTTAAATTTAACTTTTGCAAACTGAAAATTGTACAAGAAACAGTAAATGAGCTATTTAATTTCATTTCACTCAATAAATATTTCCTTCCAAAATAAATGAATGGAAATCGAAAATACTTTTTCTTTGTTTATTTACATGCATGGTAAGGAAAACAACTAGGGAAAAGTGAGATGTAATTGTTGTAAGTAGATTAGACCAAAGCTCTTTGAATTATAGAGATGGACTGAGTGAATGCATCTTTGTTGTTGCTAGCAGCCAATTCTTCCTGTTCTTCTTGCCCTGCTTCTTTGTGTTCTTTTGTTCGGCACCTGTCTGTCTGAAGCCTTCTTGAAATATTTGCCGTTGTGGTGCCATTTGCCAAACTGCGGGCTCAGATTCCTGATTCAAACGACTGTTTTGCAGACCATTGCTCACATCTAACCGACTATAGACTGAGAGTTGAGGAGATGCTCTGTCAAAACATGAAATATCACACAGAAGGGCCATTAGACAATTTCTAATATTTTTAAAATTGCTATTCAAATTTTTTCATGAACAAAAAAGACACTAAAAATTTTTTCAAAAAGAATTATTTAGTGAAAATATTATAAATTGTAAACATTATATATAATAGCTAATCAAGGCAAAAATATGCTTACTTCAACGTGCAAACACTTGTAGTTTTGGGCTTAACTATAGAGCTGGAAGTGTCTAAAAATCACTTTGTGTAAAATTATACAACAAAAGAATTTGTTGGGTGAATTATTCGTTGTTAAAAGTGCTTTTAGCCGCTTGCTTACTAAACTAAAAAATATGCTCATTATGTTCTGCTTGCTTACATTAAACATAAATTTGATACGGGAACTACTTTTTTCGTTGTGTTTTTTCCGCTTTTCAAGTAAATGTTTTTGCCAGGATGTTTCCTGGAATTTGGCTTTCCAGGAATATATAATTTGCCTCAACTTTTTGTGGTAATAATTTAAAAAAGAAAAGATATAAATTAAGATTTACAAAACCTTTATGGAATAAAAGTCATCCGCAAACAGTTTTTTGGAGATACATATACAGTTAACTGCCTCCTTGGGACCCGCTATATTAAGACATTATTTATAATAGATATTTATAATAGTTAGAGAAGACGTTATTTAGAGACTTCATAATTTTCATGCAACAACAACGTAACTCTTATGGCAATATACAATAAACGAAAAGCGCATAGAAGTTATGTTTTAAAACTCATGCTTAAAGGGCCATGGCCACGCGTTCTGGATTGTCTCCCGCTGATTCAAAAAATTTCGCCTAATCATTGAACTTCTGTAGAAATTTTTCAGCTTGGTTTCTAACAAAACAAGGCCTAGAATTTAATTTTAGGTATAGCTGTGTTAGAAACCATATTTAAAAAATCCGTACAAAAGTTCAGTAATTAGGAAATTTTTTTGAATTGGTGGGGGACAACCGTTGTTCGAGACGGCGATGGCCGTTTAAATAAGTTTATTCGAACATCTCAAAGGTTGCATTTTCTCTTCTGTTTTGCCACCTTACTCAATATTATTCACAATTAGATATCTACATACAACATTTGGTATAGTGAGGTTCAGTAACGCCATCTATATTTTTCCTAAAAACAGGCTGTTGCCTAACTTTTTATTCACTTTTTCAAACTCTGTAAAAAAGTGGTCAATCAACAGCATCCTAGCTTTATTTTAAGCACAAATATCCCACATAAAAGTTGTGCCAGAAAAACATTTTCTTTGGGGACAAACTTCGTGCTATTGGGTTGTAACATAAGTTCTGTCGGTTTTTGTTCATGAAGATTTTGTTTCAATGTAAAATATTTCTACCATACTGTTATATGTCATTTTGTAGAAAAAATATCCTATTTCATCGCTCTATTTCAGATTTTACAATTTCACAACAAATGTTGATTTTTAGCCTTCAAGAAATGAACTTCAAGTTAAAAAAATAATTATCTCCGACATCTTTAGAACTAGTCAAAAGTTCAGTCAATTGTTAAGCGCTGCAGCAACAACTTAGCACCATGTTGTAGCGCAGATTAAGAGTTTCAAAATGCATTTTACCGAATGATTTTTGAAAATCTGAGTATTGAGATTTGACTGTTTTAAAAAAGCAAATTCTTCGAAAAATGACTGAAATTCAAGTTTTCTTCATTTTTTTCCGGATTTCAGTCATTTTTTGAAGAATTTGCTTTTTCAAATAGTCATATCTAAATACTTAGATTTTCAAAAATCATTCGGTAAAATGCATTTTGAAGCTCTTAATCTGCGTTACAACACTTCTACATGAACAAAAACCCACAGAACTTATGTTACAACCCAATACAAAAATGTTTCAGAAAATAACTCATTCTTAAATTTTAAACAGAGCGTTACTTAACTCTTTATTCACTTTTTCGAATTTTCTAAATACACCAACAGTATCTTAGCTTTCTTTCAAGCATAAATATGCCTAATAAAAAACAAAAAAAGTTTTCCATGGGGACAAACTCAGTAGTTCGAATTTTGGAGAAACCAGTATAGAAAATATTTGAATTAAAACTAGCGCGTTTTTTGTGTTGTCGTCACTTATCTCATATTTCTATGTCATTATTATGTAAACCGAAGTAGTTTAACTGTTTTCAAAAAAAATTGTTTTAGGCGCCGCCTAGCGTTTTTTTGTTGGCTTTAAAGGGACATGCTCACCTGTTTTGATTTTGTCTCCGCCAATTCAAAAATTTTTCCGAATCATTGAACTCTATATACGGATTTTTCAACTTGGTTTCTAACAAAACAAGTCCTAGAATTCTATTTTAGGTGTAGTTTTCTTAGAAACCAAGTTGAAAATCCGTACAGAAGTCCAATGGTTCGGAATTTTTTTTTGAACTGGCGGGGACAAATTTTGCCTTAGGCGAGCATGCCCCTTTAACATAAATAGTTTAGTTTTGTAATTTATTTAACCTACTGCTTGAAACACTGGCAGTCCTCTGCTGGAGCTGTTGTTTGCTGATGACACTACCAATCTTACCATTGTCGGATGCATTTCGTTGTGGTTTCACTGGTGCTTTCACCAACTTTTGTTTTTGAGCAAGAGTTACAGATGTATTTGTGCTTGTGGACTTAGCTGCTGCTGAAACTGCAGCCATTTTTTCAGAGTATTCTCTGCGAGTGCTTTCTATTTGGCGGTGTTTTTGTTTTCGCTTGTATCGCAAGTGTGTTCTGTAGGTAAACAGGATGACAGCCAAGAGCAACAAAAATAGGCACAAAGCAGTAGCCACTCCAGCCAAGGTCAGGGGATTTTGGGGGTAGCCTGAAATCTGACAATGGCTTTATGGGTATGAGAACTCAAAGACCTACAGTAAAACTCGTCACTATTGTCATTTTCAGCACAGTTGGAGATGCCGTCGCATTGCAAGGTTTTGTTGATACAAAGCCTGGTTCTGAACAAAAATCGGTACATAAACCCCTTACTTTCTAAATTTAGGGATGGTTTTGTGGAGTTTTCGTAATGAGGTAATTAACTGTAAGCCAAAAAAGGAGGAATGTCTCTTCACATTTATTAGAAAGGACAGAAGCGAGTCAATATTTTTTATAAATTTAGAAACTTTATAAATATATTTGGTTCAATTGACTAAAATTTGCAAAAAATGTAGATAAAAAGATATAAAATGTAATTTTGGTAAGCAGAGTTCGAAAAAAAATTGACTTCCAGGGGGGAAGGAATAAGTGCCAAAAAAAATCAGATAAAATAAGTTGAGGTTTACAAATGTATACCTTTCAGCACATATATTGTGGCCATCATCTACAAAAACTCACCACCTAAAACGGCTTATCAAAAAATTAATCAGTTCACATATTAATGAACTTGCCTTGACAGAGGAATTCTGGACAGTTGCCTGGTATATCATTAGAGTTGGGATTGACTACCAGACTGTCAATTTCTGTCCTGAATTGCTCTTATTATTTCATCTTTACAACTTTTTAAAGTATTGGATTAAATGATCGTCATTTCAGTGAGTAAAATAAAATATTAATATACCACTCGATAGATGAAGATAACAAAAGTTTGTATTTGGGTTTTTACTCAATATTTTTTAAATTCAAAGCCAATATAGGAAAGCATGTTGCAGATTCCAAATTCACAGCCCCTATTTAGGTGTTTAAATATGTGAAGACACGATTTAGATTTTGTATATTTTTGAGAAATTTACCATAGCAATCTAAATCCAATAGGCGTGCCTTCTTGTTCGTATATTTCCACTTGGTCTGAAGAGGGGTTGTCTTTGGTCACAAATCTAAAAACATTTCTGTAAGTTAACTAAACTCACGTGCATAAATGTACCTAATGAGCACTCTATTGCTGGTTGACAAGTAAGACTTCATGCCTTCTTCGTTGTAATACAAATGCCCACCACAGTATTTTATCTCTGGGCTGCTTTTGGTACTGAATTTTCTGGCGGAACTCTCTAAAATAATCGATCAAAGTGAGTGTAAGCATTCAAGCACAGACCAGCCACTTCGTGTCTGTAACCATCAATGATGACCAGGAAGCCCTTTCACATTCCGCCATAGTCAAGCTGAGTTCCAAATGCAACAAGCGCACATAGATGCGTTTGTTGGGGCGCACACGGATTAGCCAGTTGCAGGTGACATTGCGGGGTAGGTGTATGGAAAACCCGGACTAGTGATCTGACCTGCAGTATGAACAAAAAGGCTTGAAGTTTACAGAATTGTGTAAACTGACCACTTAATGCCTCCACATCACTTTCAGTCCCTAGAAGATTGCAGGAAATGATATTGGTTTAAATATGTGAAAAAAATAAAAACGGGACTCAAGCTTATTTTCTCTTATGATTAAAGATAAGTTTATGTGGCAACCGGACATTTAGCATAATTTGTGCAATTTGTCCGCGGACATTTAGCATAATTTGTGCAATTGTCCGCGGACATTTAGCATAATTTGTGCAATTTGTCGCGGACATTGCATAATTTGTGCAATTTGTCCGCGGACATTTAGCATAATTTTTCGGTATGATTCGGTTGTTTTGCCCAAATAATGAAAAATTATGCTAAATGTCCGCGACAAATTGCACAAATTATGCTAAATGTCCGGTTGCCGTTTATGTTGGGTCGTAGCCTTTTGTCCCCTTTTTTCCATGGAAAAAAGGGGACAAACGAATTACGTAATTCGTTTGTCCCTTTTTCCGCTTTTTGGATTCGCGGTTTTTTTGGTTTTAAATTTCTGAATTAACTTATTTGTCTTGTAAAGACTCATATTATTTTTAAATGTTTTTATATAACAAACCTCAGTTCTACTGGGTGATCCATGCACCAAACCAAGTGATCGTCCACTGATAACATTTTTTGAAGGTTTTCGGGTTCCAAAACAATTTTTCTGCTAATTCGAGCATGCTGAATATGGTTTGACAGTGGTAAAATCGTGTTTTATCAAAAAAAAATTGAGTTTTCGTAAATTCTTGATTTTAATTAATCAATAATTCGCAATAACTCAAAAATTTATAGATAAAACGTGATTTTAGTACTGTAAAACCGTCTTCAGCATGCTCGAATTAGTGCAGAAACATGTTTTGGAATCCGAAAACCTAAAAAATTTCCATGTGGACGAGGGTCGTTTGGGTGGAGATATCCAGGTGGATATCTATCTGGATATGTGACCGGGAGGTACCCACCATAAGTATTGAAGTTAGAATGGGTAAAATCGCAATTTTGGACTTGACTTACCGAATTCCCCACACAACTTTAAGTTAAAAAAAAAATGGTTTATTTTTAAGAAAGGGGACTTAAAAATAACCAAAAATCTGGCCAAATTTCCCGTCAACTTGAATTTTCATTACGACCGTAAATTTGGCCGCAGTTCTTAAGAATCAAGGATTTACCTCCGCAATCCTTCCGAAAGCGATTGTTTGGATCATAGTAAAAGCTTGGTGGAGCCTGATGTGGCTAAATAACTATATTTGTAATACAGTCGAGTCCTTCTATAACGCCACCGACAAAGTTCGTTCCGCCTAGGGCACGACACTTCTTGGATCAAATTGAAAACTCCCGAAAATGTGTGAAATTCCCGACTAATTAATTAATTTTCCGACAAATTTTAAAACAAACATATCTCAGTGTTTCTTATCTTTTTTATTTTTTTAGACAGCATGCAGCCCTACTCTTCTAGTTTCTATGAGCCATCAACCAAATCGTTAAATTTTTAAAAAAATTAAGAAAAGTTGGTTTTATTTAACAAACTCTGTTTTATGTAAACTATTTTTTCTCAATGTTTTTTAATTATAACAGTTGATAATGGCTCATTAGAAACTAGAAGAGTAGGGCTGATGCTGGTCTAAAAAAAAATAAAAAAATGATAAGAAAACACTGAGAATGTTCTTTTAAAAATTTGTCGGGAAATAATAATTAGTCGGGAAATTCACACATTTGTCGGGAGTTTTCACAACATCCCACTTCTTTGACCCTGATTTTGAAGACTTTTGCCAAAACTAATTAGCAGTCTAGTCTGAAATATCGTAGAGATTCCGATTCAATTTATTGCAAAACAAATTATTTTTTTAGAAATGACTAGTAAAATCGGAATAAAAACGGAACAATATATTAGACTAGACTGGCGAATACCTTGGCGATTACACATACCTTCAGCCGTAAACTCATATCTTGAAATATCATAATTAGTGAAAGAAACGAGTGTGTGATCCATATACCGTATTTGGAAACCTCGTTTTGTGACCTTGACAAAGAAGACACAAACAAAACCTATAATTTAGTTCACAAATAACAATGTTAAAATGACGGATTATGTCACCCACTTCTACATGTGGTTGCATGGCGCGCATAGGCTCTGGCAAATTTTTCCACCACATAATCTTTCTCCGATGTGTTGTCTGAATACTTATAGTTAAAGGCTAAGTTTTGCTAAAATCATCTATGATATCAGAAAAACTTGCCTTCCTTCTCTATCTGAATTGATCTGTTATAAACAGACCTATAAAAACGTTTATCCGCAAAAGGTACCAGTTATTGTGAATAAAACGTAATCTCTGAGGCACTGACCAGACTTAGAGAACACATCTGAACACCAGCATTTAAAAAACTTTGATAAGAACTCGACTTCATAATTTTGGCTACGAGTCCTGTTAGGTCATTTCTATTGCCTTGATCCTTTATTATTTGTGCAGCTTGTGCTTAGATGCAGAATAGGTCAAGAAATGTAAAACGGACTTAAATATGTTTTCGAACTTTCTGTTTGGGTCATAACCTGTTCTTGAGCCAAGACAAAAACAGTGAACCAGGCAAAAATGAGAGGGGCGTGCAACGGCACTGGTGCCTAATTTTTAAAAAAGTTTAGTATTTCGTATAACATTTTTGATAAAAACGTGTTCTTTACCCCTTCTACTCATATTTTTTGCGTCAAAAATAATCTTTATCAAAAACATCCAGATAATCCTTAGGACCACTCTTTGGACTATGCAGCACTATTAGACCAAGAGAGTAAAAACATTAATTTTACCGTCCAAATCCAGATCCAAGAAAATGAGATGAATAACTAGGCCACTCTCTACAGGCACACTTAGTTCAAAAACACAATGCTGATTAGGGGGTAGGGACGAGGGTAACTAAAACATACACCATCCTCTCCAAAACAGCCAAACAAAGACATACCCAGCGATGTGAGTAATCCTTGAGTTGGATGGTTGGAAGTTATTTTGCGGACATTGGAAGTTGAATCACAGGATGAAAGGCGAAGAGGAGTGTTTTCTTCACCTGTTTTACTGCACTCCACAACCCACAAACACACCAATAAAAACAATACTTTGCAGTAGTAGCATATACTAGAATATCTGGTGTATCCTGGGCAACATACCAAATGCATGGACGGCTCTTCAGAAAGATTATACAAAAATTAAAATTTCTACAGTTCTAGACCATTTTTGAGCTGATGCAACAAGATTTGAGTAGGTCGCTGCTGGACCAAGCTGGAGCACTTATATTTTGTTCTGCTTGTTGGTTTATTCTAGTTTAGTAGCGTCTAGTAGTGGCGCTTCCCATCATCCAGTTGACTAGTGGTACCCCTTACCCTTCAGCCGTGCTAAAGAGGAAGCCAGGAGGGGGAGGGCAGAGAGTACGCAGAATTATAAATATTTTGTGTTTGCATGTGGTCTTCTTCTTATGGATTTTATTTGGCCTAAACTAGCATCCACTTTATTGGATTTAGATTCCAAGCCTACTTCCACTAGTAGCTAATAGCACTACTACTTCGTTTTCTTATTATATTTTTGAGAGAAATTTTTTAAATTAAAAAACATTCTAGTCTTTGCAAGCGCGTCACAGTGCAAAACGAGTCGAAAATCAGTAAATTGTTCCTGGATTTTCAAAATTTATTTTAACGTTTTATGTTGATGACCTTACACTATTTTCAAAACTACAAAGAAAAATATTTGATATATCAAAGACAAAATTTCGGCGCTAGTAGCGAATACCCCCCCAACAATCCGACCTTTTAAAATTGCTGTAACTACCCTTGCAAACAACAAGTTTAGGCTTAGCCCTTAGGCTTGGGGTAGGCCAGCGTACGGAAGTTGTGACTAATAAAGAGTTTACGCATATTTTCCGGGTCTGGGACATAAATTTGGGTATTTTTTACTATAGTAAAAAAGGTGAAAATCGTTGGGGGGGGGGGGAGGGGGGTATTTGCTACTAGGGTCAAAATTTCTTTTTACTGTAGCTTACTTTTATAATCTTTCAATGGTTAAATTTTCTTTGCCCAACGGCCAAAAATTTTCCTTTGCCGTCACCGATAAAAATATGTTAGAGTTCATCTTGATTCAATCCTCTAGCACTTAGTCACGAGGAACATCACTTGCTCGTTGATCTTGATGGTTTATTGCTAGACTTCTTAAACTAGCTTCAGTTCGTAATACATATCAGTAAATTGCTCTCTGCTTTTAAGAAAAAAGGGTTAATCGTGTATTTGACCATTTTCTAAATTATTTGTGCAGTTGACACTATCCATAGTGACTTTCTCTAAAGTGAACAATATTATTTTAAAGCTCTAAAAATAGATTCTTTGTAAAGGATATTAGGTCCGATATTCAGAGTAACCACTACAGTGAGTGTCGACTATATCTTTTTAACAAAATATTTTTTGCTGTCCAATATCAAATACATTAACTTTCGATAAGCTTTTATTAAAATTATTAAGGCTGGTGCTTTTAGTAGGTTCTCTCAAATATCATAGTTTGCGCTAAATTTGATTTTACAGTACGCATCAAAGTGATAAACGACTTTTATTTAAAACATTATGATATTGGGTAAATTGAATGAACAATAGTAAATGCAATGCGGCAATGTCACAGTTCACAGTTTAGGTGGGAGAACCTGATTTGATTAAGTCAGAATAAAAAACTCTGTCTATACTATTTTTTTGTTGTTTAATCATGGAAAGCCAGAAGTACCACCAACAACATCTTGGTTATCAAAACAGTGAGACAAAACAGGAATAATAGATCCTTTTGAAAAATGTAAAAAAATATGTCGGCCAAAATTAAAGTTGTTCAGAATTAGACAGGGAATACGATGATCCGAAAAGAAAATTTAGGCCGAAAAATGAGGTAACGAACCTTTTTATAGACTTCTTCAAATTTACAGAAAACTTCTTTCAAATATTCCAAATGAAGTATACTAAAGCTGTTTTTCAGTTAACGGCATATACCATTCTAAAGGGCAGTAAAAAACTTAAGCGAACAGTGCTTCAAAGTAAAATAAACAAAGGTTTTAGAGTGTTGAGGCAAAGGTCCCAGAAAATCAAAAAAAAATTGTTGCAAAAAGTAATTTAACAACCACTTCTTCAAAGTAAAAACATCGATTTTTCGTTTAAAGACAGCAAAGCTTACACTCATTCGAAAGAGGTATATAGGCGGTCCTTTTTACATTTAATATTTATATGAGGAGCTGCAATATAGTGAAAAGCAACGCGAAACAAATTAAAGCGCCGTTTTTTTGACTCGAATATGACCATATTTTGAGGGCAGCATATTGTTTGAAAAAAGCCACTTTTTATTCAAAATAGGGGAGAAAGCTGTTAAGGACATAGTATCGACACGAAAGTATTGATTCAAATTTTGTGTTTTTATGTGGCCTTAGAGCCATATTTTGTAGACAACTCGGTGTTGCGATCTCAGACAAACTTGTGCAGAATTAAAAGTTGGATTGGCATCATCGATATCAGAATTTCTAAATTCCTTCAAAAAATGCCCTGAAAATCGAAATGCAATAGAAAACTAATCAATCTTTCTTTCCATGGTTTTTTCCTTTCCATTTCAATTTTAGCGCATTTTTTGAAAGAATTTAGAAATTCTGATATTGATGACATCAATCCAACTTTTAATTCTGCACAAGTTTTTCTGACTTTGCAACATCGATTTGTCGACAAAATATGGCTCTAAAGCCACATTTAAAAACACAGAACTTGGATTAATCCTTTCGTGTCGAGACTATCTCCTTAACAGCTTTCACCCTCTTTAAGAAAAATGCAAAGGCGTGTTTGCCGCGAAATACTGCACCGGAATATACCGACCTGGCGACAGGTAATGTTAGTGTTGAAAAGAAACAAGCACTGGATAAAAAATGGCTTCAAAATTTTGCTTTTGTGTTTTTCATGTTAATTGTTGTGATGGAGCTTATAAATAGCAGACTTACTCGTCAGGTGATAAAATGACACTATTATAATGAAAGAGATCAATCATGTCGATTATTGACTTTTGAACTTGAACAAATAACAGCACTCTTCATATTTAACAAAGAAAAATTATTAATTGGAAGATTTTATATTATAGTCTTTAAACTTTTGGTATAGTGTTGGGCGATGATGTGTCTTTCTGCCGTTACAGTCAAACCTCGTTATAACATACCCCTTGGGACCGACCCTAGGGGTATGTTATATCGAGGTTCGATATTGATTACAAGGATCGGCAGGCGCCTATCGGCGCCTATACAGACATTTTCGCAACAGACATTACCTAACTGCTGACAGTAAATTCGTGCTTAGCCTACTCAATTTGCTTACAAACGGTTTTAAAATTCAAACTCAAACTTTTTAGATCCCTCTCGAGACAAAAAATTTCAAATTTGTGGCATTTTGTCAACAACAAACATAAGACCATAGGTCATTTTAAGATCTGACGCCAAACTCTAAAGTAGGAGATCCCCTATTTAAAATGGGTAAAACTTTTTTTTGACCCAGATTCATTTTTTTTTACCCAGATTCACTTATTTCTGTCCCAGATTTTGTTTTGGCTAATTAGATTAAAAAATTTCAACTTTTTTTGAAAGTTTTAACACCATCTTGTAGCCCTGCGACTCTAGTTTTTAACAAGGTATCATTTATTGAATCATCTCTAAAAAATTTGACACAAAAAGTAAAAGTATGAACAAAATCGTTGCTCTGATTTGGTTCATACTTTTACCTTTTTGTGTAAAATGTTTCAAAGATGATTGAATAAATGACACCTTGTTAGAAACTAGAGTCGCAGGGCTACAAGATGGTGTTGAAACTTTCAAAAAAAGTTTAATCTAATTAGCCAAAACAAAAATCTGGGACAGAAATAAGTGGATCTGGGTCAAAAAAAGTGAATCTGGGTCAAAAAGAAAAGTATTGCCCATTTAAAATGCACCATTTTTGACGTTCTTTTTTTTTAAACGAAAGCTGACATGCTGGGGAATCTAATAAAATCGGCAACGAAAAAATTTTTCATTTTCGACCTCCTTTTTTAGCCTTTGAAGTCAAAAAAGTCCGAAAAAACCGAAATTTGGGGAAAAACTCGAAAATTTCTTTATCACCCCCAATTCTGACACTGGATTCGTGTTCAGGCACACCAATTTACCTTAAAAGTGTTCTCAGGAAAAGATTTGGACCACTCCAGTGGCTGTAAAAAGGTGTGACCCACCCATCATTTTAAATGACTCCAAAGAGTAAAGGGAGAGACGAAAGAGGAGTGTCCCCTGCCAATTCAAATTTTGCACATGTCGCTGCGCACAAAAACCATGGTCCTTTAAAAGTGATAATTGTTCTGAACAAATTTTTCTCTGTGACTTCAGCGTAATTTATCGAACCCTTAATTTTTCACTACTTTGCCTATTTATGGCTATACCTCAGCTAAATCTCAGTCCTTTTGATGTGGGATCGTTTTTATGCGGGATAAGCAACGAGCGGCCAGTGTGGTATGACCAGTTTAAAACCTTAAATTTTAGAAATTTAATTAAAAGCGGATGACATTTGGATGGATTTTTATACAAAAAATTAAAAAATCGAATTCAAGTCATGGCTATCACACTATGTAAAGTGCTCTCCGCCAATATAAATTGCTACATAACTGAAAATACTTAATGTTATTCTTATGCTCCTCTCCCAATAGAAAAATCAGTCGTCTAAAAAGATTTTTTTTTATCGTGAGACGAAATTCATAATTAGATAATAAAAGTTAGTCCAAAAACCCACATCAAATTTCCCGCATTTTTAGTTTAACTAATGGATAAAACGGAAATATGCCACGTTCTGGAGAAAAAGTGCCACGTTTTTGTGAAAAAGTGCCACGTTTTAGTGAAAAAGGGCCACGTTTTTTTCAAATTAGCCTAGTTTTGGACAGATATGCCTGGTTTTTATGTGTCACTTTGTTTCCAAGGACATATCAATAGCAAGCTAATGGTAATCTTCAAAATTTCAGGTGCAAATCATTGATTTGTCTAAGAAACCTTATTGTCAGAAAACGTGGCAGATTTTCACAAAAACGTCGCAATTTTTCCTAAAACGTGGCACATTTTCACTAAAACGTGGCACATTTTTACAAAACGTGGCACTTTTTCTCCAAAACGTGGCATTTTTACGTATACAGTCAAACCTCGATAATCCGCCACCCCATGGGACCGATCCGAGGGTGGCGGATTATCGAGGTGGCGGTTTAGCGGGGGTAAACTTGTTCAGTTTCTCTGACGGCCAACCAAATCGGGCTTATCGAGGGTGGCGGTTTAGCGGGGTGGCGGATTATCGAGGTTTGACTGTAGTCCTTTAACTAATTTCTCAATCATTGTTTCTAGCTGTAATAACACGTCAACTGTAGAAGAAATATGTCAGAGTTGGATGTCATAGAATGTGGCTATGAATGCTCAGTTTGTCACATACAATTCTTCACCAAATCTCGTTTTTTGCTGCACATTGATGAGAGTTTGCATGAAATTTTGTTAAACAGAGTAGCTCAAACTCATTGCTGTATGATGAACAAGAAAAAATAGGTCAATGGCCAGCAGCTAACAATTACTCCTGCTTCTATGAACTGTCAGCTGAAAATAGCCAGATTCTCAGACCTCAAAACAAAAGACTAGTAAGGAAACTTCGCAGCAGTAGAGATATTTACAGAAAGACTCGACCGAAGAGCACCCAGGCCTTGTGGAATTTATTAAAAATGATCAGGAGCAGAACAGCGTGTTTAAAGAAGAATTGCGACAATCTAACTCTCTACCTACCATTCAGGATACTATTGGAGGTAGTAAAAGCGAAGAAAATCTATATATTTACTGTAAACTACATCAAAATGGCCTAATAAAAAACGAGAATTTCGACGTTGGTAAGTGAAAGGAGGACAGACTTTAAGGGGGATTTGACTAGAAATTTTGACTAGAAATGAGACTATGCAAGCTCAAGTTAATTTAATTTTTATATAAAGTCCTGATTTTTTTTACCAATCAATAATACCAGGAATCCACCCTACAAAAAACATCAGATGGAAATTTCGAATATTTTTTTTTCGAAAAAATATGCGCTGGTCAAATTCAACCCGTATTTGGGCACACATTTGGGCCCCGATTTCAAAGTACTACACAGTCAAGTGTTTATATTCTGGAATCCAGAGCTAAGTCTCGATAGATTCCTGTATACTATTATTCAGTTGTATTTCTGACTAAAACTAGCCTCGAAAGCGGTGAAAACCCAACTCGCACCCATCCCAACTCGCGCCCAAAGCCTCGCCCCCCCCCCCCCCCCCCCCCCAACTCGCGCCGGTCCTAACTCGGCCCCCTAACTCGCGCCAGTTCCAACTCGCGCCAGTCTCAACTCGCTCCCCCAACTCGCGTCGAGAGACATTCCACTGCGCGCAAAAACCATGGTCCTATAACTAAGATTCAGTCTAAGTAAACCCTCGAATAACGTCACCTCAGAGCCGGTCCCTGAAGGTGAAGTTAAATCGTGGGTCGACCGTTACCACACATTTGGGCACATCGCATTTGGGCACCCGCATTTGGGCACCGCATTTGGGCCCCGATTTCAAAATTCAAATCCAAAACATTTTGGATTCAGCCAAAATTGATTAAAAATCATCATACCGTAGGGACACGGACGATTCATCCTCACTATCTAAAAGGGACAATTCATCCTCACTTGGTAAAAGGACAATTCATCCTCACTCAGGGACGATTCATCCTCACTTGTCAAAAAGGACGATTCATCCCCACTTGTGTAAACAGGGCAATTTATCCTCATTTATAAAAAAGGGGCGATCCATATTCCTTTATATATATATATATATTTTTATTACGCCAAAAACGTGTCCATACAAACAATATTTTCAAGCAATACATGTTTAGCTTTTCATTTTCTGCAAAATTACAATTGAACAGACTATTACAATTTAAGTGCTTAGAAAGGTCAAGTTTGTTGAGGGCTAATTTAAATGTGGTAAGCTTAGGTATTTGAAAGAGCTCGATGGGTAAATCATTGTGAATTCTCGACATTCTCACAAAAAACGAATGGTATCGAATGTTCTTGTTAGTAGCAGGGACTTTTAATTTACCAGCATTTCTGAGGCTGGATATGAACTCATTTTTTCAAACTTGATTAAAGTTTTTGTGGTTCCTTTTAGTATTTTATAAAGTAGTATAAGATCAGCCTTTAGTCTGCGCAATTCAAGTGTCTCGAGTTTAAGTATTTTTATACGATCGTGGTAGGGTGGGATGTTTTCGTAGTTGTAATTAAACATCTCACAAGACTACTTTGCTAAAATGATGTTGAACCCTTTCTAAAGCTTCAATGTCTTGTTTGAGATATGGGTTATAAACCGGGATGAAAAGTCAAGAATCGATCTCACATATACTTTATACATTTTGACTAAAAATTTATAGTCTTTTGATCTCACTGCTTTAAAAAAGAAATGTTCTGGTCATCGCTTTTTTTTGAATATATGTAACGTGGCTATTCCATTTCAACTTAGAGTTCAGTATGATTCCGAGATCACGAACAGTTTCATCTACAGGTTTTATTTGGTGTTGACCAATGTGATAATTAGCATTATTATTTTTACTTCCGAGATATAAAATTGAGCATTTGTAAAATTGAATGCTAAGACCATTTTGGTCACACCAATTAATAAGACGATTGATAAATTGTTGGAGCGATTTTATGGAATCTAAGTCATTTTCATGTTCAATGTAGACTTTTAAATCATCGGCAAAGAATTTCAGGCAGATGTTAGGGTTTCGGCTAAGTTACTTAGGTCACTGATGAAAAATTAAAAAGAAGAGGTCCCAAAACTGATCCCTGAGGAACCCCACTTACTACTTTCGAATTTTTAGAAAAAGATTTACCAACTTTTACTTGGAACTCACGATTAGTTAAAAATTTTTTAGCCAAGACAGTAAACTACCTCGAATTCCAGCATTATAAAGCTTATCCATAATAGAGAATGTGGAACTACGTCAAACGCTTTTGCAAAGTCAAAATAGACAACATCTACCGACTTATTTCGATCCAGGGACAGTGACCAGTCATCAAAAGTATCCAGAAGTTGGGTGCTAACTGATTTTTTCGTTGTGAAGCCATATTGAGACTCAGGCAATATTTTTTGCTCGGTAAAGAATTTCACAAGTTCCTTGTAAATAAATCCCTCCATTATTTTAGAAAGGGAACAAGTGAGAGAAATCGGTCTATAATTGGAAACCTCATTTTTTGCTCCGTTTTAAATATAGGCTTAATAATTGATTTTCCAAATATCAGGTATCTGCCCCCATGATTGAGTATGTGAAAATTTTGAAGATTGCGGAAGATAAAGGAGGGCACATTTTCTCAGAAGTATTTTAGGTATCTCATCCGGCGATGTATTTATCTTTAGTGCCAGTTTTTCTAAGCTTTTGATAATTTCTCCTTGCTCAAAGACCACAAAGCTGCATATTTTTTGAGATTGCCTAGAATGGGTAGTGAGTAGCAGCCATAGTTGTAAACAGAGGAGAAATAATCAGCAAACACCTCTCCTTTTTGAGGATCATTGTATATGGTATTGCCTAAGTGATTTAATGAGCAGATGGGATCATTGTTCTCTTTTATTCGAGAGGCTATGTAAGTAAAATTTTAGACGGGTCTTTATTAAGAATAGCTTTTTCTTTTGAACGATGAAATTTCCCAGCTCATAGTTAAGTCGGTTGTTACATAATCGAATTTTCTTTAACTTTTTATTGCTTATTGATTGAAAAAGTTGGTCCCTGTATTTGTTAAGCTTTTGAATGTGCAATGGTTTTTGTTCAAAAAGTTGGCTTGTTATTTGCAAAGGGAACAAAAAGGTCGACTGTTTTGGAAAGCACAACACTGAAATAGGAATACATTTGGTTTACACCGACACAATCTCTGAGAAGGCTCTTACCCAATCAATAGTAGCTAAATGAACGTTCATTGACTCATAGTCAGCTTTTGAAGTAATTCCGAAATGCCTGTAAATTATTTTGTACTGAGATTGAAATTTGATCTTCATGCAAATCATATTATGATCTGAACTAGTAAATGGGGTAGAATTTCAAACCTATTTGCTAAATGGGTGTATTATACAAAATGAGGCTAGGATATTTTTCTCCAACAAGTGGGCTTTCATATTGTTGTAAATCACTGAATATAACGGTACGATTTCAAATATGCTTGACCAATTTAGCAATGTATGCTGTAAATTAAAATCTCTGAGACTATAAGGATGAACGCTTACCATTGATGTCCACTGGCGAGGATATATTGAATAGAAAAAAGGGGAAATAGACAAGTCCTTCAGTCAATAGAAATTCCAATAAAGAATTTAGAGAGCAACCGACCTGTCTCTTAGCTGCAGAAAAGAAGAGTGAAAAAGAAAAGTATTGCCCATAAAATGCACCATTTTTGACGTTCTTTTTTTAAACGAAAGCTGACATGCTGGGGAATCTAATAAAATCGGCAACGAAAAAAATTTTTCATTTTCGACCTCCTTTTTTTAGCCTTTGAAGTCAAAAAAGTCCGAAAAAACCGAAATTGGGGAAAAACTCGAAAATTTCTTTATCACCCCCAATTCTGACACTGATTCGTGTTCAGGCACACAATTTACCTTAAAAAGTGTTCTCAGGAAAAGATTTGGACCACTCCCATGGCTGTAAAAAGGTGTGACCCACCCATCATTTTAAATGACTCCAAAGAGTAAAGGAGAGACGAAAGAGGAGTGTCCCCTGCCAATTCAAATTTTGCACATGTCGCTGCGCACAAAAACCATGGTCCTTTAAAAGTGATAATTGTTCTGAACAAATTTTCTCTGTGACTTCAGCGTAATTTATCGAACCCTTAATTTTTCACTACTTGCCTATTTATGGCTATACCTCAGCTAAATCTCAGTCCTTTTTGATGTGGATCGTTTTTTATGCGGGATAAGCAACGAGCGGGCCAGTGTGGTATGACCAGTTTAAAACCTTAAATTTTAGAAATTTAATTAAAGCGGATGACATTTGGATGGATTTTATACAAAAAATTAAAAAATCGAATTCAGTCATGGCTATCACACTATGTAAAGTGCTCTCCGCCAATATAAATTGCTACATAACTGAAAATACTTAATGTTATTCTTATGCTCCTCTCCCAATAGAAAAAATCAGTCGTCTAAAAAGATTTTTTTATCGTGAGACGAAATTCATAATAGATAATAAAAGTTAGTCCAAAAACCCACATCAAATTCCCGCATTTTTAGTTTAACTAATGGATAAAACGGAAATATGCCACGTTCTGGAGAAAAAGTGCCACGTTTTGTGAAAAAGTGCCACGTTTTAGTGAAAAAGGGCCACGTTTTTTTCAAATTAGCCTAGTTTGACAGATATGCCTGGTTTTTATGTGTCACTTTGTTTCCAAGGACATATCAATAGCAAGCTAATGGTAATCTTCAAAATTTCAGTGCAAATCATTGATTTGTCTAAGAAACCTTATTGTCAGAAAACGTGGCAGATTTTCACAAAAACGTCGCAATTTTTCTTAAAACGTGGCACATTTTCACTAAAACGTGGCACATTTTACAAAAACGTGGCACTTTTTCTCCAAACGTGCATTTTTACGTATACAGTCAACCTCGATAATCCGCCACCCCATGGGACGATCCGAGGGTGGCGATTATCGAGTGGCGGTTTAGCGGGGGTAAACTTTGTTCAGTTTCTCTGACGGCCAACCAAATCGGGCTTATCGAGGGTGGCGGTTTAGCGGGGTGGCGGATTATCGAGGTTTGACTGTAGTCCTTTAACTAATTTCTCAATCATTGTTTTCTAGCTGTAATAACACGTCAACTGTAGAAGAAATATGTCAGAGTTGGATGTCATAGAATGTGGCTATGAATGCTCAGTTTGTCACATACAATTCTTCACCAAATCTCGTTTTTTGCTGCACATTGATGAGAGTTTGCATGAAAATTTTGTTAAACAGAGTAGTTCAAACTCATTGCTGTATGATGAACAAGAAAAAATAGGTCAATGGCCAGCAGCTAACAATTACTCCTGCTTCTATGAACTGTCAGCTGAAAATAGCCAGATTCTCAGACCTCAAAACAAAAGACTAGTAAGGAAACTTCGCAGCAGTAGAGATATTTACAGAAAGACTCGACCGAAGAGCACCCACGGCCTGTGGAATTTATTAAAAATGATCAGGAGCAGAACAGCGTGTTTAAAGAGAATTGCGACAATCTAACTCTCTACCTACCATTCAGGATACTATTGGAGGTAGTAAAAGCGAAGAAAATCTATATATTTACTGTAAACTACATCAAAATGGCCTAATAAAAAACGAGAATTTCGACGTTGGTAAGTGAAAGGAGGACAGACTTAAGGGGATTTGACTAGAAATTTTGACTAGAAAATGAGACTATGCAAGCTCAAGTTAATTTAATTTTTATATAAAGTCCTGATTTTTTTTACCAATCAATAATACCAGGAATCCACCCTACAAAAAATACATCAGATGGAAATTTCGAAATATTTTTTTTCGAAAAAATATGCGCTGGTCAAATTCAACCCGTATTTGGGCACCATTTGGGCCCCGATTCAAAGTACTACACAGTCAAGTGTTTATATTCTGGAATCCAGAGCTAAGTCTCGATAGATTCCTGTATACTATTATTCAGTTGTATTTCTGACTAAAACTAGCCTCGAAAGCGGTGAAAACCCAACTCGCACCCATCCCAACTCGCGCCCAAAGCCTCGCCCCCCCCCCCCCTCGCGCCGGTCCTAACTCGGCCCCCTAACTCGCGCCATTCCAACTCGCGCCAGTCTCAACTCGCTCCCCCCAACTCGCGTCGAGAGACATTCCACTGCGCGCAAAAACCATGGTCCTATAACTAAGATTCAGTCTAAGTAAACCCTCGAATAACGTCACCTCAGAGCCGGTCCCTGAAGGTGAAGTTAAATCGTGGGTCGACCGTTACCACACATTGGGCACATCGCATTGGGCACCCGCATTTGGCACCGCATTTGGGCCCCGATTTCAAAATTCAAATCCAAAAACATTTTGGATTCAGCAAAAATTGATTAAAAATCATCATACCGTAGGGACACGGACGATTCATCCTCACTATCTAAAAGGGACAATTCATCCTCACTTGGTAAAAGGGACAATTCATCCTCACTCAGGGACGATTCATCCTCACTTGTCAAAAAGGGACGATTCATCCCCACTTGTGTAAACAGGGCAATTTATCCTCATTTATAAAAAAGGGGCGATCCATATTCCCTTATGAAAAAGGGGCGAGTTTCGGTCTAAAGGGACAATGCTTTATAGATACTGATGATTAAAAGACTGTTGATGTTCGAAGACTGTTGCTCTGTTGAAATAAATTAAGGTATTCACCAATATTGTAAGCGAGTCATTCTCACAATGATGTTACAACGAATGAATATTATCCTCAATCATCATTATCAGCAAGCAATTTTTATTTTTACCAAAGAATAACACGGTCAAGCAAACAATTTTTTCAACATTTATTGATCCATCACTATATTGTAATCTAGCCCTTGAAGATATCCATAAGACTAGAGTCATGATTTTGGTGTGCTTTTGCAAATATTCTTGAATCTGCTTCATAGTAGACTCTTCGTTTCTTCGGAGCTGCGATTCCTGCTAAGTACTGCTCGAAATGCATGTCATGAGATTGTTGTATTCGCTTCAGATTTTCTTATAAAGATAGTGAAGAGTCTTTACTAAAGACATCTGGAGTCCCTTGTTTTTAAAGGAATGATGAATCAGCCCCTTTAAATAGTGAGGATGAATTGTCCCGTTTTGACGAGTGAGGATGAATCGGCCCTTTTTAATAGTGAGGATGAATCGTCCCGTTTTCCCAAGTGAGGATGAATTGTCCCTGAGGGTGAATTGTCCCTGAGGATGAATTGTCACGTACCGCATACCGTATCCAGAATTGCGTCCTGAACATAATTTGATAGTGCTGAAACAGCAACTTGACCTGCAATAACTTTAGTTCTGGAGTATTTTTTTATTCCGTAGTGTTAGTATGGTGGTAGTACATAGAAAGTGGTACTCAGGTGGTAGTAACAAAGCACTGATCAGGTATCGGTAATCAGGATGAGGTCAAATTAAAAGGTTCGACAGTAGCAAAATTCTGTTATTTTTATAATTAGTCTCATATGACTTCGTACTGCTTAGAAAGATTAGTACACATTAGCACCTAAATGGTAGCACTCAGTTTGCACGCTTATATTTTAGACCTTTTCCTGTAATGCATCTGACCATGTTGGTAGCCATATTATCTGGATGTCCCATGTATCAACAAAACCAAGTGGTCGTCCACTTAAATCGAATTTTTTTTTCGTTTACGGGTTTCTAATTTTGTTTTCTGCACTAATTCGAGCATTCTTAAGATGATTGACAGCAGTAAAATTACGGTTTGCTGGTATTTTTACATTTTTTGTAAATCTTGCAAAACACAATTTACTGCTGTCAAACCATCTTTATAATGCTCGAATTAGTGCAAAAAACAGGATTTTCAACCCGAAAACACGAAGATTTTACAATCGGCGCGAGTTACGGGGAGCGAGTTGGGACTGGCGCGAGTTGGCGGGCGCGAGTTAGGGGGCCGAGTTAGGACCGGCGCGAGTTGGGGGGGGAGGCTTTGGGCGCGAGTTGGGATGGGTGCGAGTTGGGATGGGTGCGAGTTGGTTTTCACCGCTTTCGAGGCTAGTTTTAGTCAGAAATACAACTGAATAATAGTATGCAGGAATCTATCGAGACTTAGCTCTGTATTCCAGAATATAAACACTTGACTGTGTAGTATTTTGAAATCGTATATAAACCAAAAATTTTTTACATATAAATTGAGAGAGAGAAAAGGGAAGAGAACACACCCGACCAGGCATAAAACAATAATGAATTTTGAATTTTCAAACCCTTGGCGTTATGGTAAGGCGTTTAGTAACTTTTGGCTAATTTTACCCGAAAGTTACTAAACGCCCCAATGCCGATAGAAACTAATGATGTTAAACATGGTTCCGCTAAGATCCTAAGGCGAAAAATCTCTATTATGAGGTATGGAAGTCCAAATCGGTTGTAACTTAAAAAAATTTAAAAGACTTTGATCAGTTTGCTAAGATTATATTTTTAGAACAACGTAATCAATACTCTTCCTCCAACAAAGAAGATACAATATGTATGCCGAGGAATGCTGTCAATATTTGTGTTTCAATTTTTGACCTATGCTCTGTACTTAATCTTTTTAGTTACAATGATTGTTGCAGCTATATTTTTTAAATACCTTACTTTTAATATTTTTAGCAATATATTTCTGAAAAATAAACAAGAGATCCATCACAGAATAGTTCGCCTGATTTCAAACAGTCAAACTTTTTACCTGACATGATCTCTATAGGGTGTCCCAGAAAAAAATCCCTACACTTTATGGGCACAGTACGACCAGTTTTTAATTTTCTTCTTTTAACGATATGTCATTTTTGTAGCCCTGACAATTCTCTATTGAATGGTATATAAACATTTCATTAGTGAAAAAAAATATGGATAAATCGACAGGACGAAATTTTTAATCTCGATTTCAAATCCGGGAATTTTTAGTCTTTGTTAAAGGTACCATGGTTTTTGCGCGCAGTGGCATGTGCAAAACTTGAATTGGCGGGGACACTTCTCTTTCGTCTATCAGTGTACTCTGGCACTCGAATGACTCGAAAGAGTACAGCATTAGACGAAAGAAAAGTGTCCTCCGCCAATTCAAATTTCGCACATGCCACTGCGCCAAAAACCATGCCCTTTAAAGTATTTAATGGTCAAAAAATTCATAAGTATTCCGAACCCTACCAAAATGTTTCAAAATAATGTTTTTTCGGTGATTTAGCTGATCTAACGTACGTAAAACATGTTTTCATGCAGAAGAAAGTGTTATCACCATGTTGTAGCGCAGCTCAAGAGCTACAAAATGCACTTACAGAATGATTTTTTGAAATCTGAGTGTTGATATATGGCCTTTTAGAAAAAATAGATTTTCTGAAAAAATGGCCAAACTCCAAGTTTTTCCAATTTTTTCAAATTTTGGCCATTTTTTCAGAAAATCTATTTTTTCTAAAAGCCATATATCAACACTCAGATTTCAAAAAATCATTCTGTAAAGTGCATTTTGTAGCTCTTGAGCTGCGCTACAACATGGTGATAACATATTGTTATGACGATTAAAATTCAATAAAACATTTGACCAGTGAAAGTGATGAAAACGCTGGTCAACTTCACAAAATGACTGGACAAGTGTTGGAGCCAAATGGTGACTTATCTAAAATAATCAAGCTAAAAGCAATATGCCATTTTAAAGAAGAGAGTCAGGGCTACAAAACCTATTGTTTGGATTTTGTTATAAGAGAAATTTTTGGATAAGAAAATGAATTTTTATTTAAATATTTGTATGGTTTAAAACTTATGCACCAACCTAATAATAAAAATTGACTGAAATGAACAGGCTGTCCCAAGAATTTCAAAGCACTCTTAACGGTCAGAGCTTTTTTCTTGATCGTATTTCTAAACTCTGTTAACGCAGCTCAGCTCGCTCTATCATTTTTTACTGTCAAAAAGACGATTTTTGCTTGGTCTCTCCTGTGGTTTCAGCATTTCTCATCCAGGGGTCATCCACAGTAGATTCTCCACAGACCCGGACCTAAACCACAAGGGGCAAGCAAAAATTTGACCTTTTATACCAAGAAGGTTGCTAGCATAGTGACCGCGCCGTCTCCGGGCCCGGACCGTCTTTGTCCCGTCCGGCCGGGGCCGGCTTCGACTAGACGGTTTACGGCTGGTAATGATGCTGGATGGAAATAGACGCCCGGCTTAAAAAAGCCTATACGTTCTCATTGGTTTTCTTCTCTCGTTTGCTTTGTTCAATCTTTTTGAAAATAAGTTACAAGCTTCACGTCACAGGTTCAAGAGACTTGACAGAATTTTTCAAAAACTCTAAAACATCTACAGCAGTTTTTGCCGAGGATCAGTTGCGGTTGCAGTTTGAATCCCTTTCACCCCCCCCCTTCCACGGGGAGTGATCAGATCGAGGATATTATATCATACTAGGGTCTTTAGGCGCCTATCGGCGCCTATGCCGTGCGGGAACATTGGTGGTTTGGGCAGCAAAAACTAAATTCATCATCATCATAGTTACGGAAATTAATTATCAATTGTAATAAAGCGACAATTCTTCTGACAACAACTGCCCCACAATGTTCAAAAAATGCGCGAATTAAAAAAAAAATTGTGATTGCATTTGAAAAAAAAACAATATAAAATCCACTTTCACTTTCACAGGCAGAACCTCAATTTTTTCACATTAATTATTGAATTTAATTGCGAAAGGTCCTCCGCGATAAAACGAGCTTTCATATGAGCATAAACATGCAAATTAAAATATTACACAAAAAAAGTTTTTCTTTGTGACCAAATGACACTCATAAGATAACCCTGAAAACCACCACTTTTCACTCTCAAAGGCAAAATCTCAATTTTTACACAGCAATCTTTAAATCAGATTGCGAAGGTCCTCCGCCATTAAGCTTTCGAATGAGTATACACATGCAGAAAAAAATATTACACTAAAAAAAGTTTTTCTTTGACCAAACATGTAGTCAAATGCGTACCCACCCACCCACACACCCATCCCAAATACTATATAGAGATTCGTGCTTCTCGACCCCTATTTCCTGAGAAAGCGGCGTTTTTTGAATTATAAAAAATTTAACAAAATATATACAAAAAAATATATATAATATGACAAAATATAACATAAATACAGTCGACTCTCGATTTAACATACACCCAAAAAGTTCGTTCCCGACTTCGTTCCCGCTAACTTTTTGACATTTTACTTATCTCTTTTGACAGTCTGGTCCCAAATATCGCAAGGATTCCGATTTGCCGATCGTTTCAGAATCATAAAATATTACATGTAAAAAAGCAAAACTCGATTTAACATAGGCCTAAATCCAAAACAGGTTTATGTAAATCGAGGTTTCGCTTTTTAGATGTAAATATTTATGATTCTGAAAAACGGTCGGCAAAATCGGAATCCTTGCGATATTTGGGACCAGACTGTCAAAACATAATAAGTCAAAATGTCGAAAAGTGAGTTAAAAAAAGTGTCGAACCCTAGGCGGGAACGAACTTTTTGGTTGGATGTTAATCGAGAGTCGACTGTAGTGAAAGTATGAAAGAAGTCAGAAAATAATTCGGCTCATAATTTTACCTTTGTGCTACATTTAACAGTATGGTGCAGCAAAAAAACCTCGCCAGAAACTAGAATTGCAGGCTACCCAATGTGTTATAACTTTGAAAAAAAGAAGGTTGTAAAATTTAATAGAAAGAGCCGATAGGAAAGGAAAGCTCAAACTGTGACAGAATGAGAGAAATCTGTGATATGAAAAAGTGAATCTGTGACAAAAAAAGTATTGCCGCTTGTAAGCAGCCAATTGTTTTATCGCAAAAATGTTTCAAACACATGATTTTGTAGCTCTTGCGTTACTCTTTCGATTGACCTCCGAAGGTGGCGCAGGGCTGAGAGTTAGAGATGCGCGCACTCACTTACCTTAGACATGATTCCGAGAAGTACTGTTGATCATAAAATGCATTAAGAGTTTATTTTGCCACGCCCAAGTTGAAAAACATGGTAAGACAGTGGAAGAATACAAAAAATTACCTTTTTAACGTTCTCCATAAAAGTGGCCCCTTTTATTCCCTTCCCCTCCTAATACAGCCCTTAATCCCTTTAAAATTCAAAAGGCGCCAATTCAAGTTTTTCAAATTTGACTAAAAAACTATGATACCCTGTGGATCGATTTTTTTTTCTCAGAATTCAAAAAACAGCGGCTTCTCAGGAAATAGGGGTCGAGAAGCACGAATATGATAAATATCCTCGATCTGATCACTCCCCGTGGAAGGGGGGGGGTGAAAAGGATTCAAAACTGCAACCGCAACTGATCCTCGCAAAAACTGTTGTAGATGTTTGGAGTTTTTGAAAAATTCTGTCAAGTCTCTTGAACCTGTGACGTGAAGCTTGTAACTTATTTTCAAAAAAGATTGAACAAAGCAAACGAGAGAAGAAACCAATGAGAAACGTATAGGCTTTTTTAAGCGGGCGTCTATTTCCATCCAGCATCATTACCAGCCGTAAACCGTCTAGTCGAAGCCGGCCCCGGCCGGACGGGACAAAGACGGTCGGGCCGGAGACGCGCGGTCACTATGCTAGCAACCTCTTGGTATAAAAGGTCAAATTTTTGCTTGCCCCTTGTGGTTTAGGTCCGGGTCTGGGAGAATCTACTGTGGATGACCCCTGGATGAGAATGCTGAACCACAGGAGAGACCAAGCAAAAATCGTCTTTTTGACAGTAAAAAAATGATAGAGCGAGCTGAGCTGCGTTAACAGAGTTTAGAAATACGATCAAGAAAAAAGCTCTGACCGTTAAGAGTGGTTTGAAATTCTTGGACAGCCTGTTCATTTCAGTCAATTTTTTGGAAGACATGTTAATATTGTATTATTAATGTTTACTTAATATTGTTACTAGGACATGTTATCACCGTATTACTGTATTAATCCCATGGGGAGTTATTTTTCAACCTCTAAAAAATCGAAAAATTTGAGGTCGATTTTGAGATTTTTGGGTGCTCAACCAAAATCTGAAAAGTGTAATCAGGTAAACTCGCGGCAATGAGAAAACGCAATAAACAGATTTGCGAAATATTTGCTCTAGGATGAGATATAAGGTCCGTAGGGTGGGGACTTATTAGAGGTGGGAGTTATTAGAGGGTGGGGAGTTAATACAGTAAATACGGTATACAGTTTTTTCTCTCAAAAATGGAAAGCGGCGGGTGATTCGGTTAGAGGGTTGGCTCTATTTTTAAAATGCCCATCAAGAAGCGTTCTGTTCGGAAAGGCACTTAAAAGAGAAGGCTTAATGAGAGGGAATACGGTAAACCGACCATGCTGAGCACGAAATTAGCGTTAAGAACAGTAACATGCCACATTAAATTGCGTACAATGCACACCCAAACATGTGTTTAAATATTTCTTTTATCTAACAACAACAAAGCTTCAATCAACAGAAAATAAACACCTTGAATATTCTACTGACAAACTTAATTCCTATCATATCTTTAATTTTCATAGCTTTGTTGTTGGATCCCCTTCAGCGATACTTCCAACAAAAGAACATTTCGTCTGTCATTGCTGCTTTCTGAAGACCTCCTTTTTCTTTCCTTGTTGATTTTTTTGGCAAGTGCAGCTTTAAACCCCCAGAATGGTTCCAGCTTACACCCGAATTTACGCCAGGAATCAGACTTTCCTAGAAAACAATTGCTACTAGAAAACGTGGTACTTCCCTGTTATCTCGAATCATTTTATTTAACACATTTTTGCGCAACGAACAATTTTTTTCAATTAAAAATCTTCTTTCGGAGGCCAATTTTTCGAGATGCCTAAGCCTAAGCCTAAAGAATTGAAATGTGAAATTGGTACAAAACTAATACATCCAAAAATGATCGAGATAACAGGAAAGTACCGAAAACGTTAATTCAAAACACACCATTCGATATGAATGATTTAGGCTCGGTCTTGACTTTCAAATGCATAACTGGTCTGCCCTGCAAATTGAAGGTAAGATGTTTCTAAGAAAACATGTGTTAGCATACCTTCTCCAAATTTCAAAGATACGAATTTGCCTTTATTGGAGACTGCAATCACCTGGTCATCAACTATATCACTCAAATGACACAGAATTCATTGTGGCCCAGTTGAAGATCACCTTTGCTGAGAACCTTTACACATTTCTGTGTAGACACATTAAAAAAAGCCAACTGTGAATCTAGTTCAGCGCAAAGGAAAAGCACGACATAGTCACTAACGAAGACACACTCGATGGCAGTGTACTGGAACTTCAAATCTTTCACCAATTCAATTTGCATTTCCAATCCCTCGTCCATTGAATCATTCAGAGAAGCATCTGCTAAGTTAAGATCTATCTGAAGAACTTGGCAATTCGTACTGATAGCGACCAATATAGACTCATCTGGGTTGACGCACATCTTCAATATGTTGCCAGCATTTCTCAAAAAAAATGCGATAAAATATCAATTATGGTGCAACTAAAACACTTATATCTTACTTTTTTCCCCAGAATTTCAGTGGATTTTTGATGAAAATTCAACCTCCTTACAACAAATTCACCCTCCGAATAATAGAGATTGGCAGTGGTAGCCAACATACACGTAACAGGACTTGATCCAGAACCATCATCGTCTTTGTTATGAGACTGACTTTCCCAAAAGTTTTGAATAAACACATCCGTGCAAATAGACTTTGTTTCTTCGACATCTGCACAAACTTTTGGTCGACACATAGAACTTCAGACCTGTTTCATTAGCCATTCCACAAAGTTTCCATCAGGAGAAATGCACGAATCAAGAATATAAGAAGGAGAATTGATTTGTGCTAATTTCTTCGGGCCGATTCCACATCTACGTGAAAGACAGTAGTTTGCTTGAGATCATTGCAAGCATCTTGGTCAGTTGCTTCCGCTGAGTTTTGATGAATTGCCTGTCTCGACCAAAGTTCCAGAAATTTCGGATGACGCATCAGAATTAAGCCATTTTGTTGATAAGCACACAGCATGCTTCTAAAAGAAAAGCGTTATTACCTGCCGTGAAATACTGAAAAGGCACAGAACAGAGCTATAGTAAAAACTGATTTACAATAACAAAAACAGCCCCATCGCTATCTCTGATTGATCTGCACATTTTCCTCATGTTTGTTTTCAACATACCTTCAGAATAGGATGAGCAAGCGTCCACTGATGATCCGAAACACGAAATCATGTCGGCTAAAAAAATATACCAACTTACAAACCAAATAGGCAAAATCGAAATTCACCCCTCCAGAAAAGCCATCTCTCTCCCATGCAAACATAGAGCGAACATCGTTTTGGTGAAACAATCTCTGGCCGACCGTTGCCCAGTCAAATCTTTTCTGAAAAACATTCTGGTTAATTTGGAAAAGGATCTAATAATCTGACTTCATGTGACGAGATCCCACCATGACTTGAATTCTGTGATCCACTCCGCATGCAAACACTGATTTCCATTAGTCGTCAAGCATAGAACAGCTCCTTGATGAAATGTATAACCTAGAAAAAATAACCCATGCAACCGAAACACTAAATTGTTTAAGCCGGACTACACAAACTTCAGATCCCACCAGTCTTAGTATATGAATGGTAACCTTGCCCCTCGAATCACCGCTAAAAAAGAAGGTCATCCCTAAAGCAAAAAGATTGATCAAGCGACATAAAAGTCAAAGGTTGTGCATAACAAAATGAAAAAAGCTTACACGAAAACCAAAGACCAAATCACTGTAGCTACCGATGGAACATTAGTAAAACCATGTTGACTTGCTTCGTGTTTCGCAGATTAAATAGACGTATAGCATTAAGCATTCCACTGCTACCAGATCATTTCGCTTAGAAAGTTGCAAACAGATGATTCTCTAAAAATTAGTCTTGCTAAATGTTTATTAGAGAGTACTAAAATTGACCTCATCGCTTGACAGTCTAATCGATTTTATGACTTCGATTGATGGCTCATCCACGTCACTGTTCAGCTGGCTCTCTTTATATTCTACCACTAGGATTTCGCTTGAGTCCGTTCCCAAAACCATTTTGTTTGAAAAAAGATAGTCAATGGCCAGAATCGAGGAGCACAAACTTGAAACCTCTAAAAATTTGGAATATTGTCTAAGAATAAAAGCCCAACAAGGTTACCCTGGTATAGGAAGAAAATGGTGAGAACAACATCAATGATCATCTGCGCACGACACGAAGACCTTAAGCATCTGATTTGAAAAATAATAGTTTGATAGAGTAACCTTATTGCCTAGCCAGACAATTGACTCCAAACTAGTGTTCCACACTGTATTGACTTCTCATAGAATATAACTGGCAAAGAAATAGCATTGTAAAACTCAACCAGGAACAAGGTTTACTTAAAAAAAACATCATAACTCAACAAAATATATGATATCAGAAACCTGCTGCTGAAATCACTTTTACGAAGCACACATACCGACCTATGCTGTTATTTGAAGACACTTAAAGAAATATATTGTAGTGATTTCTACCTTAAAACCATGTGATTAACTTACGAGCGACAACAGTAAAGCCTCGGCGAATATAGAGATTGCAATTCTCAATACACACATCATGCTTTTCTTGCATTGTGAATAAACTCGAGTTCTAAAATATATTTACAGAGTCACCTATGAAGGCCGCATAAAGTATTGAGATTTTGCATAAGTTTTCAGAAATATTCATCACCTAATTTGAATGATCTGTATGTTCATTTATAGAACAACATAATAAAACTTTTATCATAAAAGCAATTATTAACGAATAATTTATTACACAACAAATTATTCAACATAGTTGAATTATCGTATTTTCTCTAATGGCTCGTTCAGGAAGTCGGAGTTGGCGTTGGAGTATTTGGCATCGTGAACACACTAATTCCAACTCCGACGCCAGCTCTGACTCCAACTCAAACGTTCACGAAGTCGGAGTTGGAGTATCTCTGATTCGTGAAGGCCTTTATACCGGAAATTGGTACATTTCGCCCGTCTATGAAAGCAGACTTGCAACTATGAGTCTGAACAATCAAAAAGCTTGAAAATAAAAAGTTTTGGCAAAAAAACGCGCTCACCAATCAGAGATACTCCAACTCCGACTTAGTGAACACGTTGGAGCTGGAGACAGAGTTGGAGTATTTAGCATCGTAAACACCCTTTACTTTAACTCCAACGCCAACTCTGACTTCCTGAACTAGCGATAATAGCTCTTCCGGGTGAGTTATATTTCAACCCTCGAAAATCAGAAAATTTGAGGCTGATCTCGATATCTTTGGCTGCTCAGCCGAAATCTGAAAGGTGGAATCAGCAGAGCTTGTTTGTTAAGAAAATGTAAAAAACAACTCCAAAAAACTATAGGCTGAGAAATGGGTCCTTAAAGTTGAGGGGAGTGAGTTAAATGGGCATGCTAACATTAATAAGAGGTGGTGCCCGGATTGGCAAATTTTTTACTGATAATCAACTTGATTTCTAAATAATAAGGCCTAGGATTTAATTTAGGTATCGTTTTGTTAGAAACCAAGTTGAAAAATCCGTCAAAAACTTTAATTACCGTATCACCTCTAATTTAGCCCGCCCCCCTAATATTAGCCCCCCCCCTTTTTTTTTGACTAGAACTTCAGAGTTAGGGCCATTTTTGATTTACATTTCAAGATTTCAAGGCAACCGGACATTTTCCATAATTTGTGTAATTTGTCCGCGGACATTTCCATAATTATGCCATTTGTCCGCTTGAATTTGTCCGCGGACATTTTCCATAATTATACATATGTCCGTGGACATTTTTCATAATTATGCCATTGTCTGCGGACATTTAGCATAATTTGTGGAATTTGTCCGCGGACATTTAGCATAATTGTGCCATTTGTCCGGAACATTAGCATCGTTTTTCCGCTTTACTGAAAGGTTCTTCTTTGACCCACAAATTGACCCCACACCACAGTTTCAGTTAAATTGCTATGTCTAGTGATTCTGAAACCGAAGAAGTGGTCAGCTTTCTGTTCGAGGAGCAAATTGAGCAACAAGGAACAAGTCCTAGCGAAAAATGCTAATTTGGTCAAATGGGTACTGTTACGTCTTCCAAAGGGTAATTTTATGCTGTTTGTAGTCTATTTTTTGTTTTTCTTCAAGGAAAGCCAGAAGATTATCGATGTCATCTATTTGATCTGCACAAAGAAGGTCAAAACTCGTGTGGCAGTTACCGGCATTGCAAAGGAAGAGGTTTTATCAAACAAGATCAGCGTTATTTCTACTTGACTAAGGTTCACAGTCATGATGCGAAGAGAATGACTTCGAGGTACTTATTGCTTTTTTCTTTTTCGCATATATTTTTGTTCGAGATCCGACAAAGATTAAGCACAGGATTTGTTGTCGCTGAAGCTTCACCAATCACCAAAACAAGTCCATTCTACGCTCAATCAAGCATGGTGCTAGAAGATCTTTAGTTTCTGCTCTTCCGAAGGACGAAGCCTATCGAGGCAAATAAGGCGCAAAAAATACAAGGCATGACTGCTTATTATTATTTCTACGATTTTTATGGGCGTTCTTTAAGATCAACGCAAGAACGGTTGATTGCAAGAAAGTTCGCGATATGTACATTCCGTATGAGTCTCAGCTGACCGAAGATTCGCAACAGTTTATGGTGTATGACTCTCGAAGTACTGAGCCAGGTAATTTGCGTACATTCTTCATGCTGACAATGAATCTTATTGCTAGATCTTTCGTCGATAATGATATGGCGCTCACCATTCGGACATCAGCTTTTGCAAAGGACAACTCTGGTCGCTTTTGACGCAACATACGCCAAGACTCCACGTGGATTCTATCAGGTCAGTTATTCGCATGAATGAGTTAGATTTTAACTTAAATTGATTCGTTTTACAGTATTTCACTATACATGCGCACATTGATGGACGATTCTTGCCAGTAGCATTTGTCTGGATGTCGAACAAAAGTGAAGCCACATATGCGCGGGTCTTTCAAGAAATATTCTCCTTGCCTCGCGAGTGTTACAATGTTAAGATGTACTTGTCAGGTAAAAATAGTGCTATAGTTTCCTCTACTTATAACTTTCATATAGATTTCGAGCGAGCTCCATCAAGTGTCATGTCTAACGTCTTTCCCGACGCCGAGCCAATCAAATGCGTGTTTCATCTCTCTCAATCGAATCGCAAATGGGCTTGTAAGCATGGTATGTCGAATTTCTACAAAAATGAGCATCTGATGTATTGGATCGTCCTTTTTCAAAGCTAGCATATCTGCCTAAGCGAGATGTGATTCATGGATATCTTGCGTTAGTTGAGGCTTTGCTGAACTGGTTAGGGAAGGAATTCCAACATCGTTGGATCAAAGTCGAGCAGCAGGTTTGTTTTCACTCCATTATTACGTTGGTTTTACTACGACTTTATTTTCAAGCATTCATGGAGTATTTCCGCAAAACTTATCTGGTCCGGGAATCGGTGTTCGAATTTGGCCCGCAGCTTATCCTATTCATGTGTGGAATGTTAATAAGTCTATAAGAAGTCAGCTTCCGGCAACCAACAATGCAGTGGAATCGTGGAACAGAGAGCACAAGGCTCATTTCGCAGGAGGAGGAAGCCTGACAGAAGCTGTTCGACATGCAATCAAACGGTATTTCACTTGTATTGGTGGTTAAAACGACTGATTTTTTAAGGCACGAAGACAATCCAGAAGAGGCCTTCAGATTGGTACGTCCAAATCAACGTCAATCAGAGCAAATGATTCATGCATTGGTGATGGAGTGGGAAGAGAGCTCAGCAGAAACAGCTCAAAATAAGGAACAGCTTATGACATTTCTCCATTCTATTCAAGAAGCCCTTTGGTATGCGAAGGGGTTCCACCCTGACCTGGATGACATAGAAGAAAGCGATGAAAGTGATTTCGAATTGGAACAATAAATGTAATTTGATTGCTGTGACGTTGTTATTGAATTGAATAAAGTGAAAGGCTATTTGCTTCGTGCTGTGTATGTTACAAGATGGATAATTGACTTTTTGTTTATAGCAATTGCATGGTTATTGAACTATTGTAAAATAATCATAAAACATCGATAGCTCGAATAATTACAGAAATATGGCATAATTATGTTAAATGTCCGCGACAAATGGCATAATTATGGAAAATGTCCACGGACATATGGTTAAAATGGAAAATGTCCGCGGACAAATTCTACAAATTATGCCATTTGTCCGCGGACATTTATGCACAAATTATGGAAAATGTCCGCGGACAAATTAACAAATTATGGAAAATGTCCGGTTGCCGATTTTCAAGCATCCAAAAAATTAAGCCCCGGGGGCCACATTACAGGAAATACGGTATTAGGAAAAAAATTTGAATTCCCAGCACCACCTCTTGTTAGACAAAAAAGATCATTATTTACGGATAGATCGCCAGGAACAACAGGCGCAACCACTTATAGCTTTAGAAAAATATGACTATAAGTGGTTTGCGCTCTCAAAATGCTCATTTACGCCTCAAATTTGAAAATCGATCAAAATGCTTAATTACGCCCTCAAATTACTCATTACGCCCTCAAATTTCTTTTTTACGCCCTCAAATTTCTTTTTACGCCCTCAAATCGACCAAAATGCTTATTTTAGCCAAAATTTTGCGGGAATTCAAATTTTTTAGTCTCAACCAGCGAAACCAGCCGATCGTCCACTTATATCATAAAATTTTTACATTTTTCATTAGGGTGGTGCGGTTACGGTTAATTCGGCCCTACCCGGTTTTCGGTTAACGGTTTTTGGGGTACCCGGTTTTCGGTTACGGTTTTCAGTTTTGGTTTATTTTTTGTCGTAAATTAACCGAAATTTTGCTTACCCGGTTTCGGTTAACCGCGTTTTTTCGTACCGGTTTTCGGTTCCGGTTAATTGGGCCAAAACGGTCCGGTTCGGTTAACCGACCGGTCGGTTAACCGACCGTGCACCACCCTATTTTTCATGTTCCAAAACCTGTTTCTGGACTAATTCAGGCATGCTGAAGATGGTTTGACAGTGGTAAAATCCCGTGTTCTCGAGTATATTTTGAGTTTGGTGAATAATTGATTTCACCAAAATCAATTATTTCACAACACTCAAAAATACTTGAGAACACGGCATTTTACCACCGTCAAACCATCTTCAGCATGCCCGAATCAATCCAGAAAACAGGTTTCGGAACATGAAAAACGTTAAAAAAATCTTGATCCAAGTGAACGACCACTTGGTACCCACATAGGTACTTCACCTAGGTACCATCACCAGTGCACCTCCGCCTGAGAAAACTTACCTCTCTCTCTCTGGTACAGTCAAAACCCGATTTATTGCGAACCCCGATTTAGTGCGACCTCGAGTTCGATGGACTTGGTCAAAAGTCTTTGAAAGTCTCGAAAGTGGAACCCCGATTTAGTGCAAACCTCGATATAGTGCAAATTTTTTCCGGTTCCCAGGGTCGCTCGAGTGAGCTCCTCATGCGTTCTCCTAGAGAATGGCTCAGGGGAACTGAAGATACAGGTTTGGAAAGTCTAAACACAGTCCGACATTCGAGTTCTGAAAATATTGCCATCTAAAATAGGAAATTCCCACCCAATTTGATCGATTTGAGGGCGTAAATAATTAATTTGAGGGCGTAAATGAGCATTTTGAGGGCGCAAATGAATTTTAGCCTTTTCTAAAGATGATATAAGAAGATTTTCATCCCAAGCATTTTCAGACACTTTTTCCGTTAAAGGGCCATTGCCGTCTCCGACAACGGTTGTCCCCGCCAATTCAAAATTTTTCTTATCGTTAGATTCACGTACGAATTTTTCAACTTGGTTTCTAACAAAACTATACCTAAAATTAAATTCTAAGCCTTGTTTTGCTAGAAACCAAGCTGAAAAATCCGTACAGAAGTTGAATGATTAGGCACGAAATTTGAATTGGCGGGGGACATTTCAAAACAGGTGCAATGGCCCTTTAAAGGGGGGAGCTACTTGGGTTTGAAAAAGTGGCTTCCATGGCGCAGTGAGTAAGTGCTCTCGTTTTTGGCCCAAAATGGTGTTTGTTTGGGGGACAGGTCAGTTCGAAACGGTGTCAGTTCGAAACAGTCAGTTCAAAACGGTTTTTTTCAAAAATTTTCATACTTTTTCGAATCAGAGTTCTTATTTTAGCAACAAAAAATTTCTGACGTTCCACAGTAGTTAAAATTTCCTCAGGAATCTTATCAAAAAGCAGAATTTTAAAAAAATACTTGTGTGCTGAGATATGACCAGTGTTGGCAATTTGAATCGCGCGATTTGAATTCAAACGCGTTTGCGATTGAAAATTGAGATTTAAAAAAGGTGCGATTCACGTGGATCATAGACACAAGATTTTGAATCGCATTTTGAACATTGGCATACTGACTACGATTCACGTGAATCACAGGCATTCGATTTCGAATCGCATTTTGCATCACGGTTTTTGAGTCTCAACAATTTGAATCGAGATCAAAATGCGATTCAAATTTCTGCGATTCGAAAAACATGATTTAAAATGCTTTTTTATATTCGCGATTCAACTCACGACTGTTTTTCTGTGATTGCTATGTTTCTTCAAACGTCATCTAAAAAATTCATCTTTTCATTGCTAATAAGCCTTATTTTGAGTGCGAATAAATGATCCGAGTGAAAGTCTTACTTCTGTTTCAAGCAGTGGTGGTGGTGTAAGCAAAGGAGGAAGAAAAAAAGGCCAACAAAGTAATTTTTCATGGATTTCATCATTATTCTGTTTTTTTTTCAGCATCAGTCTATCTGAAAAGAACGGCAAGTGTTCAATTCAAGGTTGTGGTACTAATCTCTGCGGAAAATTGATGGCAAGCAATGCGAAGCGACATCTCTCAACATGCCATTCGGACCTTCCTATATTCAACATCTCAGCTCATAGGCTCTCAAATTGGTACGCTTCAACCACTTCAATGCCTCTCTTGCATGTCGAGAATGAATACTTAAAGGTATTTCAGTGCGGTTAGAATTTTCAGTCATCATCTAGTCATTATATAGGCTCTTCTTTCACTGATTCCTGGCTTCAAACCTCCTGGAAGTACCGCGTTGAGAAGAAGAATTGGAATTGGAACTGAATTTGCTCAAGTGATGAGTCGTGTCTATGAAAGCGTGCAAGCATCCAGCGGAATATTTTCAATCTCGGCAGATATTGCAACTACTAAAGGATTACGTCAAAGCTTTATTGGAATTGCTGTTCACTACTGGTGTGACGATTGCAGTACCTTCAAAGTGGCCGACTTGGTGGAGATGGAAGGTATGCATTCGCGTACAACATTCAAAGCTACTGGATACACTTCAGCTGGTGCTTCATGATGTGTTTTAGACGTCTGAAAAAATGATCTCTCTAAGAAAGGTAGGAACGCATTTCTGGTCTTATAGTGTTAACAAATTTCATTTTTGTGTTTTAGAGAATCTTTGCATTTATCGGCAAATTTTCTAAATCAGAGGTTGCGACAAAGCTCTTGTAAAAAAGACTGGCAAAAAGCTCCTGTTTCCTGCTAACACGAGGTGGTCGTCGCTTGAAATAACGTATTCTCGTCTGCTCGAACTTGTGGATGGTGTCAATATGATTTGCTTGCGCAAAAGTGGCCAACAATCGAGCAATTGGATGTACGTATGCTGCAAAAAGTCGTACAGCTAATTGCACCGTTCCGAAATCTCACTGACCAACTTCAACAGATAAAAGTCCGACATTATCACGTCTTCTGCCAGCTATTATTTGCCTTATTAATTTCTCAAGGTAAATTTTAGTGTTTAACTGGAAGCACCAAGTTACCTATCAATAACTTACTAGGAACAAACTATCTATTGAATAACTGTGATGGACTGATAGCATCTCTTCATCTGGCTTAGAAGGTACAGAGCCAATTTATGTGGCTGCCAGTTTCTCGATCATCTGTTGCCTGCATGGATGTTCTTCTGGGTCTCGGAGTTCGGGCGAAGAAGGCTATTCGTTCATGGTGAGACTTTATTTGTGGTTGCTACAGGGTTGCTTTTATTATCACGGCATTACAGGCTCAAGGGCTTAAGGTATCAGAAGCGAAGAGCAAGTATGTGAAGAGCCTTCTCCTGTCCATTCAGTCTTCAATTTCTTCGTTCAAGATTTACGCTCAAAGAAGCAACGTGCTCCTGCGATGTCAAATTTGCAAGTGGAAATTGAGGAGTATTTTGACCAGCTTTGGCAGCCTGATCCAGAATTTCAATTCTTGCAGACAAAGCGACGGCTTCAGTAACAGGCTGCAGGTCACTTCTTAGACTGACGGCGCTTTCGTTTGAGATCTGGAAAATATGCGGTAACCACGAGTAAGACGAAATGTCTACCGCTTACTCCAGTAAAAAAAGCTTACGACGCATTCGCTTCTAACGCCACTTGGCTTGCATATTTTTAAAGACCAGAAAGCGGGGACAGAGCGAAGAGCTTGAATTTCCAAGAACTGACTTGATAACTAAAAAATAAGTCTTATGGTAGATCTTAAAGGGGCATGCCCGTGCCCGACACGGAGAAAAGGCGGGGACCAGCACTTTTTTATTTCTCGATCAAGTTTTACATGCATACGCATTCAGATTTTTTAAGTTTTCTGCTTAGTTTTTAAAAGTAGTATAGAGTCATTAATATTAGATTTGACGCAAAACGAGTGAAAAATAGAACGATTCAAAAAATTGCTGGTCCCGCCTTAACTTTTTGAAACGCGCGGGCATGCCCTTTAAATCATGAAGAAGAAGCAGGTTGAAGCTAAGTAAAGGAATTCAAAGATAGCAGTATTCAGACCATCAAAATAAAAATAAAAGAATGGGCTATCAGAAAATACCACCGAAATGATATTGGACGTACTGGCGTAGGGCTCAGATGACCGTTACTGATAAGAGAAACGTTGATATGAATAATTGTTGTAAAAAAATTAACTATAATCGCAAATAATTGAGAACGAGTTGAATCGCGAGAAAGAAAAAGCAATTTGAATCGCCATTTTTGAATCGCAGCAATTTGAATCGTGATCAAAATGGGGTGCGATCTTCTTACCATTTGGCATAATGCCAAATGAGGAAAATGCCGAATGCAAACTACCGCTTGCAAAATGCCAAACGGTAAAATGCCCAACGGTAAAAATGCCCAATGGTAAAAATGCCCAACGGTAAAAATGCCCTACGGTAAAAATGCCCTACGGTAAAAATACCCTACGGAGTTTTTCCAAAATCAAATTGGTAAAAGGTTAAACTACATATCTGCTCAAAGAGTCCTTATCTGCTAGTAAAGAGCTAATAAGACTGAGAAATGAGGTTTCAATAGTTTCAGGCCGACTTGTTGGATAATAAATGAAAAGTGGCCTTGAATTTTAATCAAAAAAAATTAATTCAATCCTGATGTAAATGCACTGGCACCCATATTAAAAAACTAAACCAAACCCAAACCTAAAAAAAATTCTTTAAAAAATGACCCATTTTTTAACTTGAAATTACGTGGGGAATTAGGTTTGTTAGGACCAAAATCAATATCACCCACAAAAACCCAAAACGTGTGGTGGTTACCTCCTGGTCAGGTGGATGTCCACCTGGATGGCCTACAAATTAAAATTTAATGAGTACGAAAAATAAACCATTTTTTCTAACTTAAAACTGTGCGAGGAATTGGTTTGTTAAGTCCGAAAGTGCGATTTTACCTACTCAACCCGAACCTGGGGTGGCTACTACTGGACAGATTGATATCAAGGTGACTCCAGAGTAGGGGCATATTCACTGAAATGACATGAAAAGTCGAACGCTTGATTTTTATATCTTTCATTATGGTAAAAAAAGGTATGCGCTCAGGTGGATTCGAACCAGCGACCTAAATCAACCCTTAGAATTACTACAACCCCATAATGCAGTGTGACCAAACCAAGTGGTCGTCCACTTGGATCAAAAATTCTTTTTTCACGTTTTCGGGTTCCAAAACATTTTTTCTGCACTAATTCGAGCATCCTGAACATGGTTTGACAGTGGTAAAATCACGTTTTACCGAGAAATTTTTGAGTTATTGCTAACGATTGATTTTGATAAATCAACAATTAGCAATAACTTAAAATTTCTTGGTAAAACCTGATTTTACCACTGTCAACCATCTTCAGCATACTCGAATCAGTGCAGAAAAATAGTTTGTAACCCGAAAACGTGAAAAATTTTTTGATCCAAGTGGACGACCACTTGGTTTGGTTCGTCCCTCTGGATGGAGTTCTGAGCAATTATAAGTGGTGATGTAGAGCTTGCTGGTTCGAATCCACCTGGCCGCATACCTTATTTTTTTATCATGATTTTGAGTGTTTGAGTGTGTAGATGTTCATACACTCATCACCAAGGTTGCTGGTTCCAACCCCTCTGGGTGCAATCAGTCCTGAGTAGAGGACCTCGATTCATGTCCTGGTCACTAGGTGCTTAACAGGGTTCGGGAGCATAAGGTGCTTTTATATGTTTGGAGAAACGTCTATGCCCTCCTAAACTCCGCGCCGAAATAAAATCTATGGCGAAAACAATAACTCTATGACCAAAAGGTGTACCACCCAAAAATGTCCACCGAAAAGTGCTTTACCAAAAAGTTTTCTTACTACATGTGCCTTTACCAAAAAAAATTTTACCAAATGTGATTTTACCAAATAAAATTTTACCAAATGTGCCTTTACCAAAAAATTTTTTACCAAAAGTTTTTTTTACCAAATGTGCCTTTTACAAATATTTCTTTACCTTTTTCGGTACACCCCATTTTTTCTTGCTTGATCCTGAAATAGACGCATGTTAAAGTCAAAATGTGAACTAAAAAATGCTTATTCAGAATAAGGAAAAGTCTTATTCGACAAAATTCTATGGAGCATTTTCGCTATTGGGAAAAATCCATCAGGCATTTTTACCGTTTGCATTAATTACATAAGACATTTTTACCGTTGGCATTTTACCGTTGGGCATTTTTACCGTTGGGCATTTTTACCATTGGGCATTTTTACCGTTTGGCATTTTGCCAAGCGGTAGTTTGCATTCGGCATTTTTCTCATTTGGCATTATGCCAAATGGTAAGAAGATCGCACCCTCAAAATGCGATTCAAATTCAAATGACTGCGATTCACGTGAATCGCGGTTTTTTTTAACTCACGACGTTTTTGAATCGCGATTCACGTGAATCGCAGTCATTTGAATTTGAATCGCATTATGAGCAGAAACAATTTTTCGGTCGCTGATTCAAAAATACTCAACGATTCATTTTGCCAACACTGGATATGACCCAAAGTTGTAATGTGGCATATTGGCACTCCAACTTCAGATCATATCTCAGTACACAAGCATTTTTTTGAATTCTGCTTTTTAATTTGGATTCCTGAGGAAATTTTAGCTACTGGTGAATTTTTTTTTGCTAAAATAAGAGCTTTGATTTAAAAAAGTATGAAAATTTTGAAAAAAAAACCGTTTCGAGCTGACTGTTTCGAACTGTACCGTTTCGAACTGACCGTACACCGTTTTTTTTGGTGTTGCAGGTTCAATCCCACGTAGTGGCACACTATTTCTTTTGCTTACTTGGCCAGTTTATAGTAACTAGACTTTTTTGACGCCAGATTCGGGATCAGCGACCCAAATTACCTCTAAACTAGCCAAACAAGCCAAAAAAATAGTGTGCCACTGCGTGGGATTGAACCTGCAACACCAAAAACACTATTTCGGGCCAAAAAGCGCGAACGCTTACGCACTGCGCCATGAAAGCCACCTTTTCAAACCTAAGTAGCTTCCCCCCCCCTTTAAAGTTTTTAAGAACTGAGCAGAAGGAATTTGCAATATTACACGAATAAAGTAGAAACTCGATTACAGAAAGAGTGAAAAAAGTTGGTTGTGAAAAAGAACACCTTTGAACTAACTTCAACCAAGCACATACATAGACAGAGAAACAAGGCTGGAGATGAATTTATTTCGCATTCAACAAGTAGAAAGTAGTTAAACAGCAAAAGGGTAAACAATATGCTCGATTCTTCAAAAGTTATCGTACAAAATACGAATTTCTTCAGCGTGATGTTTACTCATGCCGCCTTCTATAGATCGGTATCAAACCTGAAAAAATATTTCACTAACTTCATCTATAATAGACAAGAAATGGACTTTACCAGAACCATTTTGCGCATTTCCCTCAATTCTGTCGTTTTTAATGGAATCAAGTGTTGGTAATTGTAGAGTTCGTTGTAAAGCTCCGGTTCCATACCATCTAAAGAAAAGATTAAACACAACGGTAAGCCATCTTTTACAAAGTATCAGTGCGTACAAGTAGAAGTACAGTGAAGAAAAGACGGACAACAAGCGTTTCTCGTTTTTGAAACTTTCAAATAAGCGTCCCAAATGATTCGATGACAGTTTTGTTCAAGTTTTCAAAAGTAGTTCAGCCCTATGATAATACTCAGATTCAATGTAAAAACTGGTCCGGTTTTAAGAAATTCTGATCCACGGCGTTCATTCCACGCCGTATGATCCACTCAAGCCTGGTGAGGCGAAAATTCATACGCATTCTATGCCGAAAAACACTTAATATTTTCATATTTCTGGCACTCACCATTCAAATATCCCATTTCACTCCATTGTGACGTTCACGGCTTCCAATTGTATCTATTCCATTTTCCACAGACGAAAAGAATCCGTTCCTTGCCTCCGTAATCATGGCTCCTGTAGCCTATTGGTTTGTCTGCAATGCCAATGTTCTTCAGGATAATTGATGCATACGCGGCTTAAACACTTTGTAAAAAATATACTCAGGAAAGCAAGCTTGAGAACTTACCAACAGATTTGTGTGGAGAGCTTAGAGCGGAGATAATGTGAGGCTGTGGAACGAACATTTGCACTGTTTTGGCACCTAGAGAACCAAAATCATACAAGAACACCAAACATGCTAAGGCCAGCTTTTAGCAGCCATGACTTCGCAATTAATGACTGCAACGACTAATTCAAAAAAAAATATGACCGTTTTTCCTGACTGCAAAGTTGACTCTCCCGAGTTATAACCAAAAATCATTTTAGCCGAAACGGTTACATCTTCAATTTCTTGTGGTAGTAACAAAATAAATCTATAGATTAAAATGATTATTTAAGTAAGAGTGAAAGTCAGAATGTTTTTTTTATATCAAGCGACAATGTAGCTACGACAGAGAAGTTAAAGATGTAACCGTTTTGGCTGCAATGATTTCAGGCCTATAACAACTTTGGCTATAACAGAGGAGAGCCGCGAAGTTTTAGCTTTGGTTGGTGACTAAAAAGTCATCATTCGCGGAGTTCTGGGAGGGCCCAACTGCCTATAAACGTGCAAAATAAACAATTATATACATCAGCAGATTTTGTCAATTGATAAAGCAACCCCATCAACTCCCTCATCATTAGCTCATCTTCGGCATTCTTGATGTTGTCCGACGATACGAGCTAAATTCAAGTAAAAATCACTAAACTAAAAGATTGTGAAGCCATACATTGACCAAGATGTTCATCAATGATGAGTTCCTATAAACAGCCTGAGAAACTTGTAGATATTTAGCCAGTTGATGAAGAGCAGACACAGCACTTTCAACCTAAAACTTTCAGTATGAGGAACCAAGTGAATTATCAATTGATAGCCAAATATGTCTGTACCATTTCAGTGAGCGAAACTCCATCAGAGAGACCTTCAAAATCTTCGATAAGCAGGTTGCCGGACTGTTCGAGTGTTTCAATAGTGATAGTGGCAACAGTGTCACCATCAGGGTACTTTTCTAAATCATCTAGTATATTCATCGGCTATCCAGAACCTTTGGGGCCCACTCGCCAGAACCAAAGGGCCCCAGTCATTTTAAGTCTAATCTATGCGAAAAATAAGTAAGGCGCGAATTCAAATTGAACATTTTTTGCATAGATTAGACTTAAAATGACTGGGACCCCTTTGTTCTGGCGAGTGGGCCCCAAAGGTTCTGTTGCTCCTATTCATCGTTTTAGTTTTTTGCCAGAATAATTAAGCGAAAATAAATACTGACGCTTAAAATAGACTGAAGATTCATCTGAGACAGAGCTAAAAAGTTAAAGCTAGTTTCGAATCATTTAAACAAGCAATAAGGTATGATCCCTACCACAATTTCGAATGAGACCAAGTGCGGCTTTAACAAGAGGCGGACGACGCGTATCTAACAAGGTTAGAATAATAGGGTGCGCAAATTGAAGTTCATTCTGAGCCTGTTGAGCCAGAGGATGGCGAACGGTACCTAAACGTCAGGTTAGGCTGAGGGACTAAAATAAAAAAATTGCTCACAATGGCGGGTACACAAGGCTGGCTCAGTAATATCTTCCATCATCTTAAGCAATAAAAAAAAAAACATGATTATCTCTAGCGAAAACGTTTTTAGACAAGTCTTTTACGAAATAATGTCAAATATTTACCGCAAAACGACCGAGTACTCTTGCCTTAAGATTAGTAACATAAAACAACGTAATAAAGACATACTGATCAACAAACCAAAGTTGTGATTCCTCGATTTGAGCAGACCGCTTGCTTGTTACAAATATTGTTGCTGAAATGAGAACCAAATAATAGCAAAGAACTGAAAAATGAGTAAAGTTAGCTTGCCAAGTGAGATTAGACAGAATTCCGCAAGCACAGCTTATTATTTCTTCGTCGTCCTGTTCATCCAAAAGGAAAACCAAATCAATGACCAAATTGCCAGTGTATCCTAAATTTTCCGGCTGATAATGCACTAATTAACAGAAACTCTCAAAATTACCAAATTCGTCGCAGCATCAGATAGATTTCTCATAGCATTTAAAACTGCAAGTTTTCGTTTGTTATCGTAAATTGCTCCAAGCGTCTGATGAAGAGCTTCAAGTCCTCCTATTAAAAAGTAACTACATTGTAAGAGGTTGGCATAAATAAACCACTACCTATTGAGATTAATGAGGCTTTGCTTTGGACGTCAGTTGAGATGGATCGGATACTGAAAAGAAAACACTGACTGCTTGCTCACCGTTTGCAATAAACAAAAACGAACCAACGAACAACTGCGTAAACCAGTTTCACATACGAAGGATTCGACTGCAGGATGTTGACGAGAAAACGAGGTCCTTGGAGAGAAAGAAAGGTCTGCTTACACTGGGGCATATCCAACAGCATAATATACAGGCAATCAGCCACCTATGACAATCTCAGTTGATTAAATCAATTACGCTTAGGCGTGCTTTACCAATGCTTGAAGTTTCGCGTTTGAAGAGCCAAGATGAGGAATAAAAGCCTCGAGACCTGAATGTTTTTGTTTTAAAATTACGTTTCATTGAAAGTCCTACCTCGCAGGCTATTATCTCATTTTTGGCTTGTTCAATGTAAAGGAGCAAATTGTGCAAGGTCTGTAACACAGCCACATCAGTCTAAAAAGCTTCGCCAACAAGACATACCGTGACAGCATAATGAACGACCACTTCGATTCTGGAATGAAGCATCCTTATCAATTCAGCAATACCACCGCTTCGGAATATGTGCATTCGTCCCACATTATCATGACACAAATGGCTGAGCACCGCAACTGCATCTCTCTTAGTATCGTTGTTTCCAGATCTAAAGTAATAACTAATTAAAGTAAGGAAGGCAATAATTGAATCCAACCCATTGCATTCACTAGAGCACCAATAAGGTGTTCGTTGGCGGCCAATGTAGCAACACACTTGTCTTCTTTTGAAAGTAGGTAAACCAAGTGAGCAGCACGCGAAACAACAGCCTATAACGTTAAAAAGGCTGATACATCTAAGAGGTCCAAAAATTACCGGATCCTGATCAAGAAGTGAGCGAATTAACATGGGAATATCGTTCGCATCTTCGAGCTGAAAAACGCGAAGAGTCAAAAGAACTTTTTATAAAAAGGCAAAACCTGATCCTTGACACTCAGCAAATCTAAGATGGCTTCTTTCAATAGCTGACTTGGTTCAGCAAACTGATCCACAATTGACGAACGATTGGTATGATCTCCATTAACGTCATCTTCAATTGAGATTTCGGGAACAGAGCTTTTCGCACCCGATACGTGGTTCTGCTGTACATACTCATCAAATCTAAAATAGGTCACGCACTAGTCTAGTCAGGTAATACAAAAGTCATCAGCCCAACAGAACTAACCATCGTATTGGTTTGTTGAATCCATATCCGAATAATTAGCGTAATCCATTACCATTTTGCAAAACTTAACGATCAAATTTAGAATTAGCAATCAATGTATATCAAATGTTCAGCGAAAATAAGTGGAGTGAACAAGAATGACCAATTCCCGCTTATATCAACGGTCAAGAGGCGTATCATATCGCCATGTTTTGAGCTGAATGCAAAGAATATGTTTAAGAAGTTAACGAGATTACTCATCACAAGCATGTGTAAAACCAGCTCACATAACTTAATCATTGCGTTGCTTTAATTGTTTTAGTGGTGCGCAGTACGCACAAAAAAGTACTTGACTGAGATAAGATAATTTTTTTGAAATTCAACATTTACATTTTTATTGAAACTTGCTAAATAATTGTCGAATTATTCTTGTCCCAACTTGAATATACAGTACAACCGACTAACGAACAAACTACTTTTTGATGTTTTCTTGCCATGAACTATCCGCTCGTCTCTTTCGTAAGAGTGCCAGCCCGGCACTGACTCTTTAAGATGTATCACCTGAATTTTTTGTCACGCTATCCTTTCTTCTTACAATTAATGTTTTGTTGGGTGGTATCAAGAATTGAATTTTACTTTTACCTATTGCACCCGAAGTTAACGGTGATAACGGCGATATTACATGACTGAGGTAAATGAGGTAGTCTAAAATTTGGGGTAGACCACCTTGGAGTGGGTACCTTGGATTATTACCTACCCAGACTAATTGGATATTGAGATTCTGGATGGTCAAACAGCATTTTCGTCCTAAAAAACCGTTTCAGCATGCGATTTCGGGTTGAGGAGTATAATTTGTTCGGCATTTGGAGGGATAAAATTTTTTGTCGACCAAATGACCTGTGGACCAATTGACCTAGAGCCGATGTCAGTTTATGGCTAAAATTCAGTATTTTGTGGCTAAATTTGAGTTCATGGCCAGAATTCAAAAGTTTATGGCCAAAATTTCAGTATTTTATGGCCATTTTTTCAGTATTTTATGGCCAAAATTAATACCACCCAAAACAAATTCGTCACAGCAAAAAAACATTTTTGCCACAAAAAAACTAAATTTGCTACAGAAAAAACTCAAAAACTTAATTTTATCTGTGCTAGCAGTCGGATTGTTGAAGCTATTATCGGTGATATTTAATTTTGGCCATAAAATACTGAAAATTGGCCATAAAATATTTAATTTTGGCCATAAACTCGACGTGGCCATAAAATATGAATTTCGGCCATAAATTGTTGAATTTTGGGCCATAAACTTTTAAATTCTGGCCATAAAACTTTTAAAAAAGAAGCTCTGTAATTTTGTAGTTTCATTAAGGCATCTTGACCCCTCAGAAATTTGGAAATCGAGTGTCTGGCTCAAATGTAAGCTTACGATTTGCTGAGTAAGATAACACCAAATTCGACCAAATTTTCTTACTAAGTCACCGAGCTGTGGCCTCCGAAGTTTGGTACTCAGAAAAACCAGTACTTTTCTTAAAACATTTTATACTTAGTGAAATGTTATGATGTACACTCATTTAAAAGTTTATTCTACGCACAAAGAGTTGTTCTATCTAATGAGTGAAAAAATTTATAGTCTGTAATAATTTTGGCTAAAAGCGTGTTTTTTCAAAAAAGTCAGCATTTTTCGATCACCAATTTTCGGCGTAAAAACCGTCATAAAGATTGGAATCGGCGTGTACCCTCCTGAATTTTAATGCATCAGAAAGATAATTTCCGGAGTCACCTTTTTGGGGAAAAAACCCCGGAAAAAATTGGGGAGGTGAGACGAAAAAGGCCTTTGAAGTTGGCTAGTCATCACTAACTCTTTTCAGTTTTTGACGTAAAAAATTTTTTCCACTAGGAAAACAAAAATTCTGACACCGAATTCATGATCAGCGTATCTGACTTGCTTCTAAAACTACTCTTAGAGGTGCAATTTGAATTTCATATTTCAAACTCCTCGGGACAATAAACTTTCAAACATGTCAATAATTGGTGAACTAAATATTTATTGCTCTGAGAAAAATTTGAAATACAGTCGACGCTCTTACTTAGGACACCCCTACTTAGGACAGAAGTTCGTTCCCACCTCGAGTCCGACACTTTTTTTAGCTCTATTTTATAATAAAATTCTGGTTCTCTATTGACAGTCTGGTCCCAAATATCGCAAGGATTCCGATTTTCCCGATCGTTTTCTAAAAACCCTAAATTTTTTGCTCTGAAAAAGCAAAAGCTCTTAGTTAGGACAGGCTCTATTGAAAATACCTGTTTTTTTATTAGAGTTTTGGCTTTTTAAAGTTGAAACATTGGGATTTTAGAAAACGATTCGCAAAATCAGAATCCTTGCAATATTTGGGACCAGACTGTCAAACAGAACTAGCAAAGGTATTGAAAACTTAAGGTAAAAAAAGTGTCAAACCTGGTAAGTTGGCCGGTCCCTTGGGTGTCCTAAGTAAAAGCGTCGACTGTATGACATTCAAATTGCACTCTAAATAGTTTTAGAAGCAAATCAGATACGCCGATCTCGAATTCGGTGTCAGAATTTTAGGTTTTCCTAGTGCAAAAAAATTTTTACGTCAAAAACTGAAAAGGGCTAGGGAAGATTGCCAAAAACGAAAATTACCAAAACGAAAATTACAAAACGGAGATTGCCAAAACGAAAATTGCCATGACAAATAAAGGCTTAGTGAATTGAATGAATACGAACATATACCACTCAGTTTCGCATAACGTACCCTTCATTTATCCATTCGTTTGGTTTTGCTCAAAGGAAATTACTAAAGTGACGCTCTAAGTTTATGGCCAAAATTCAACAATTTATGCCGAAATTCAGTATTTTATGGCCACGTCGAGTTTATGGCCAAAATTAAATATTTTATGGCCAATTTTCAGTATTTTATGGCCAGTTTTAAATATTGGGCTGGTCCATAAGTTCGCGGTGATTATACATCCACCGCACGGTTACTGCATGAGTTTCATGAGTTTCGATAAATACATGTCATTGAAAATGACAGATGGGTTTCGCAATTCGAATTTTATTTGTAAAATTAGAACAAGACTTATTGATGGGTTGCGTAATGATATTCACAACACGAAATTGCAATTTGGAACCCATCAAATAGTTGGGCAGGAGCAACCTGTGTCAAATCACATTGTGCCACCGCAAATTGTGCCAAATTCAAATTGTGCCACGCAAATTGTGCCAAAATGAAATTGTGCCACGCAATTGTGCGCGATTTTCATATATTTCACTGTAAAAATCATCAAATTTTTATTCTTTTTATTTTTATTCTTTTATTTTTATTCTGGTTCAGTTTGATTTTGGCACAATTTGCGGTGGCACGATTTGAGTTTGGCACAATTCAAATCGGGCACAGTGTAATTTGGCACAATATGCGGTGCCACAATGTGATTTGACACAGGCTGCTCCTGCCCAATAGTCTTGTTCTAATTTTACAAATTAAATTTTGATTCTGAAACCCATATGTCATTCTTTAATAACATATATTTTTTTAAAACTCATAAACCCATGCAGAAACCTTGCGGTGAATGTATAACCACCGCGAACTTATGGACGAACCCAATTTATCCTTATTAATCGTCTTAATTTATAGTGTATTTATTTGTCTCACAGTTAACAAGTTGATAAATCAGCAAAATGGTCAAGGGTGAAGTGAATCATCGCCAAAAGGCTACCATGGAGCAGGTTCGACTGGCTCAGGTCACACAAGATGCCCATTCAGTTAGTGACTCAGCCCTAACCAGTCAGATCAAAAAGGTTATTTGTTGTATTCTGCTACTAGTATAGCCATATAATGCCGCCTCACTTCCTTCCCGGGGTCCGACACTTTTTTACTCAATTTTCGTAATCTTTCACGGGTTATGATTCTTATTGAATAAAATAATTGAGGTGGCTATATATTGATATCGACTGTAATGTCGTTCATTCTTTAGGTGATGGAGCTGACTCGTGTTCACAGGCGGAGGCGGAAGTTGCTTTGTTTGATCATGATAACAACGTAATTTCTCAGTGAAATTGCGTTTTTCTTGCTTAATAAAACATCTCCAGGTTGAAGGGGCAGTGCTCGCAGTGTTTGATCGTCCAGAAAAGGACAACATGTGGAAAGAAACCAAAGGCCGAAAGTCCAAGAAGCTGGAAACCAATGAGAAAGATGACTACTATGGAAACCGTCGAGGTGATTCTTCCAAAGGTTTGCTTCAATTTAATAGCTGTATATTTTTCGGATATTAAATTTTTTCCTTTCAGCTAACCGCGGACGTAACCCATCTTACCAGTCCAGAGGTGGGGCCAACCCACGCACTCCTCGGGGATGCTCAGGGACAGGATCAGCGTAGAGATCGTCCACAACAGAGATCGAGGCAATACTAGTTCTCGTGGTGGTCATCGTCCCAGCAACAATGGTAGCGCTCTGAAAGACAAAAATGCGGATGAACAGCAAAAGTTCCCAGCCATTGACTCCTTCACATCCGACCTTGGAAATAATGATGATGAAAACACATGGGTAACATTAGTTTGAATCTAACAATATTTGTGAGCAATTTTTAGAAGATGGCCCGTTGGTATTTGAGCAGTCAGTGGCGGCAGCACCAGTGCCGTTGGCGCAAACTCTAGCAGCTAATCCGGTATCATCAGTTCCGTCCAAATCAGAAAACTATCGTTTGCTGCAGTTGCCGCTAGCAAAAAAGTGTTGCACTTGCTCCACCTGCGCCGCCTGCAGCACCATCCATTTCAGCTACTTCTCATGTTTCCTCTTCTAAGTCAGTTGAGAGTCAGCACAAGCCAGAACAGATCAAAGAAGCCACTTCTCCGAGTGTTCGGTTGGTTAATTTTATGTCTTCAATTATTAGTTATTGATTTAGTGAGTACACTTCTTCGATCACGGAGCAAAATGAACCATCCCCAGCTTCCATGATCTCCACTTCTGTACCTTCCACCTCATTTGGACCATCTGTTGCGTCAAATACTGTAAATAAGAGTTCACAGATAAGTTGAAGAACGACATTGGCATCGGTTTTACATTCCACCCCTGCTGCGCCTATCAATTCTTTGGAAACAACTGCTGTTCTCCAAGTTAGATCTCCTGTTTCCTCGTCCGTTTTGGACACATCCAGTTGGTTCTTTTGTAAATTTAAACTTTCGTTTAGAAGACTTGTTTTCAGGTAATTCAATTCCAGCCACTCAATCCAATTCCCTACTTCATGACGTGGAGTTTATCAGTGGAGATGGTCCGTCTATGTTGGATTTCCAGTTTGGCTTCCATCCGGATGCGCAGCCGGTTGTGGACAATATGCTCACAGACAGGCAACAACAGCAACAGCAGCAGTTGATCAAGGGCAGAGAAGCCGCCAACAATGCTCTATCCTACATGAACACGTGTTCACTGGAGTATCAGTCCAATGATTTGCGTGGCAACAACAATGGATCTGGGCTATCGCAAAAGACTGGTTCGCAGCAGCAGCAACCACTCAACCCTTCTGTTTCGCTTCAACAACAGCAGCAGCCTTCTGCGCAACAGCAGCACAACTCTCTCCAACAACAACAGCAGCAAATGGTACGTCATGCATATTTTAAAAGATATAAATTTTAGCGGGGTAAAGTAGAATTGACACGCCTATATGGTTCAGAGCCTCCGGATGGGGCTTGAGAGCTAAAGATAGACTTTGCTTATGGCTCTATCACAATTGTAAGTGTGAGTGTAAGTGTAAATGTAATGGCTCATTTATAAACGTTGTCGTTGTCATTGTCGTTGTCATTGGAATATTCTTTTTATAAAACCCTTTTTTTCGCCAACGACGACGACAACGACGACCTAATTATAAAAAATCCAACGCCAACGACAACAACGACGCCAAGGACAACGAATTTTTCATTCAAAATTGGACAAATTTCGCATTTTCAGTCGAGATTTCGAGGGAAAACGTGTGGAGAATATATTTAATCCTTAAATTCTGACTTGAAATGCAAAATTTGTCTAATTTGGAAGAAAGTTTTCGTTGTCGTTGGCGTTGTCGTTGGATTTTTTATAAATAGGTCGTCGTTGTCGTTGTCGTTGGCGCAAAAGTGCCTTTATAAAACATTTTTTCCAACGACAACGTTTATAAATGAGCCATAAATGTAAATGTAAGTGTAAGTGTTAATGTAAGTGTAAATGTAAGGTGTCTTCACAATACCAGAAACATTTACATTTACACTTACGCCTTCACAATACGAATCTAAATCAAAATTTGTGACTTATCCTCACTTTTATTTCCAAAAATCAGTTTTTAACACAGCTACCAATTTTTAAGTTTTTATAACTAGCATTGTACTCCTCGTCATCAATAAAGCACTTTCAGTATTCTGAATTCTGAAAATACTTGAATTCAATTTTCATTTACATTTACATTCGTATTGTGGAGGGGTAAGTGTGAGTGTAAATGTAAGTGTAAATCTAAGGGGTGTTCACAATACCAAAACCATTTACACTTACATTTACAGTTACACTTACAATTGTGATAGAGCCATTAGATATGATTCCGAGCAACACTCTAGTTTTCAACGGACGCTATAAAACTATTAGAACACACTTAGGCCTGGTGACCGATGAGGGATAACAAGTGCAGATTTTTATTTGCAGAATGTCTAATTATCAATTCGACATTTGCGACCGGTTATGTGCTATTTGTCATTACATTGTGGCATTTTCAGATATAACCTTTGCAGATGCGAAATATGTGTTCTGAAATTTGCGACTTAACATTCCATCACGACATTTACGGTGCGACACTAACAGACGTAACATATTTTACAGCTTAACATGTGTTGATTGTAGTTTGCAAACTAACATTTGCAAAGGTTTCATTCGCATGGTGACATTTACAAATGCGACTTTTGCAGACGCCACATTTGCAGAACGAATCTTGGAGACGCAACAATCCAGAACAACACTAGCAGACACAACATTTGCAGACCGACATCCACACACGTGACATTTGCAGACCTACATTAGCAGACGCGACATTCGCAGATCCACAGACGCGATATTTGCAGACTCATATCTGTCCTAAGTAACGGGAACTGATGGTTATTTGACGTAGATAACAACATAAAGGTGCAAGCCGATGTCAAAAGGTAGCCTAAAATAACCCTCTTTCCTGTAAAAGAAAAAATGTCAGTCTGCGAATGTTGCATCTGAATGTCGGGTTGCTTCTTCAAATAACTAGTCTGTTATTGTGGGCATACAAATTTACAGACTGCAAATGTTGGTCTACACTTGTCTGACCTGTAAAAGTAGTGTCTGAAATGTCTAGCTGCGAAATGTTACAGCTGTTAATGTCGGGAAGTCAATGACGGCAATGCACTATCAATATGCAATTTTTTGTTTGCACCTGACGAGATGCAGACGACGGCGATAATAGTCTAACGGCAAAATTCGAGAAGCGAAAGTATCAGCTGCTAAAATAATCTTCAAATGTCTTGTCTGCCTTTTTCAACCCTCATTTGTCACCAGCCACACTTACCCTATTTCCTCTAATAACTCACCCGGTGAGTTATTTTTTGGATCCTAAATAGGAAAATTTGAAGTCGATCTCAAGATTTTTGGAGAAAATATAAAATGTAAAAAGTGGAATTGTAGAGCTCGAGATCCTTAAGAAAACGCAATAAACAGCTATGCAAAATATGACTCTGAGCTGAGATAAGTAAGTCTTAAAGTTAAGGGGTGAGTTAGATGAAATACGGTACACGATTGCTTGAAAAAGTTAGAACTACAGTCGAGTCCCGCTAACCCGCACCCCAAAAATTCGTTCCCGCCTTGGGTCGACACTTTTTTTAACCCAATTTTCGAATATTTTTTCAATTGTGTTTTTACAGTCTGATAGAAATATCGTGAGGATTCCGATTTTGCCGATCGTTTTTCAAAAACCTAATATTTTTGGCTCTAAAAGACCAAAACCCGCTAACCCGGCACCTTTTTAAAAATATGGTGCCGGGTTAGCGGGGTTTTGGTCTTTAGAGCCAAAATATTAGGTTTTGAAAAACGATCGCAAAATCGGAATCCTCACGATATTTGCTATCAGACTGTAAAAACACAATTGAAAAAATACTTCGAAAATTGGGTTAAAAAAAAGTGTCGACCCAAGGCGGGAACGAACTTTTGAGGTGCCGGGTTAGCGGACTCGACTGTATACAAAGAGTAAAGTATAAAGTACTCGCTGCGAATATTGAAATTACTAGGAACCACAGGCGCCTATCGGCGCCTTTATCGTATTTTGAAATTTCGATGAAAGGTATATGTGTTAATCCGTCACACAAAAAAAAACGCAAATTTTTTTAAATTTTTTATAAAATTTGAGAAAAACATGAATTTTTCCTAGACTTTCGGTCGGTTGCCAACTTTAAAATCTTTATAACTCCATGCTGAAACCTCCTTTCGGGCTAATTCTTTTTTTTAAAGATGCGCGAGATTACGTAGAACATCGTAGCAGAGAGTTTAAAAAAATGCAAAAATAACTGAAATTACCAAAAAATTCAAAATAGCGTCACCCACCCACCCATGCCAAATACTATATAGAGATTATTCAAAATTACTCATTTGATTGCTTTCGAAAAAATGCTTTGTAGTACGCAGCTGCAGCAGCCCAATTTCCTGGTTACGGCATTCCTTATCTCTACAGTCCGGTGGCCTCAAATATGCGTGACGTGGATCAGCTTAATAGTTTTACGGCAATGACCCCTTTGCCTATGGCCTTAACTCAATTAACCAGCTGGACATGCAGATGAACGCCATGTTGCCACCCTCAGCCACCCCTCAAGCCAGTGCTATGAGCTCCCAGAACCATCACCAGTCTCAGACGGCTTCGTCACAGCACCGTGGCGCGCCCCAGTTGACAACAACAACAAGTTCCAGCAGGGCAATGGTCTGTTTCCTTTGATTTATTAGTTCTTTTTAAAAATTTATTTTAGTGAGCTCAACAAATGGTTTGCAGTCCAACAACTCGTACTCACAGTTGGGCTCGCAATCTGGCCACCAGCTGCGCAACCAAGGAGGCATGGACAATGGAGCTGCAGCTGCGGGACCTAATGCTGTGGCACCCCCGCCTGGCTTCTCTGGACCACCTTTCTTGACTCAGCCCTCATTTCAGTCACTGTTTCAGGTATTTTTTATAACTTAAAATTGATACAGTCGATTCTCGATAAACGTCACCCCCAAAAGTTCGTTCCCGCCTAGGGTCTGACACTTTTTTTAGCTCAATTTTTGAATTTTTTGCTAAAACTGATTCGTCAGTCTAGTCCGAAATATCGCAAGGATTCCGATTTTGCCGATCGTTTTTCAAAAAGCTAAAATTTTGACCATTAAGACCCGCGCCTCTCGATAAGCCGTCACCTTATTTTACAAATAGAAAAATTGAGCTAAAAAAAGTGTCGGACCCTAGGCGGGAATGAACTTTTGGGGTGACGGTTTATCGAGAGTTGACTGTAGTCCGTTTTCACGGCCTATACAATAATATGCAATTTTTTCCAACCTAGCCTTGACTGGTTTTTTAAAGTTTAAAAACCAAAGCTTGGATTTTTTACTGTTAGGGGAAAAACTTCAAATATAAATCATCCAGCATGATTCTTCGTTTCAGTTGCCGTCATACACACACCCACAGTTGACAATGCCTTATTTTCTGCAAGGAAATACCCAGCAGAGACAGCCACAGAGCCAGCATGCCCCACAGCCTGCATCTCTTCAGCAGCAGCCGCACCACCAGCGTCCTGCTGAACATGCCTCTTATTTGGACATGAACAAGTACCCACAGCAGGCTAGCAGTACGTTGTTTTTCTTTCTAAATTCAAACATAAAAATCCCTATTTGACCAAACCCGATTCACAGTTACGACAACAACCAACAGCAACAACATGTTGCCACAGTCGGGCAACTCTTATCAAAGTTTGAGCAGTGGTCCTCTGCAGTCGGGTCACCAACAGCGTAACCAGCAGGGTGTGGCTGGTGCTGGCGGCCTGGACAACATGCAATACTACCAACCATCCAAGTGGAGTGGAGGAAACGGCGGAGGATGGCGGGCTTAAGCACCAAGGATTGAACACCCCTGATTCCAACAAAACAATCAAAAGTCCCTTTTCATATTTTCTTAGTTTTCTTTTTGGATTATTATTTTATTTTTTGTGAATCAAAACAAAAACACTTTTCTGATCTCTATATTGGATGTGTGTATGGGGATAATATTGTTGGAAAGGCTATGAAATAAATAATTTAATTGTTGCAATCGTTTCAATTCACCTTATACAAAAAAGCGGCATACCAAGGAATAATTCCACAAACACTTACTTTTTACACACTTCAAATAGTTGGTGATTATATTTTTACAATATTCCCAGTGTAATTCACTAAACTAGTAAGAAATGGGAGACTCAGGCAGATCTGCATTAAGCGACAGCTTGGGAGATCACCATCTGGACCCTGAAATGTATGAAAAGTTAAAGAAATTTCTAAGAAACAACGGATTAACTGTGAGCTTTTGTGTGCAAAAGTCAGATGCAAAGTATGAAATATGAAACGCTATTCAGAACACAGAGAAGATTTTTGCTGCAGAAGCAGCAGAACTCAATCTTGGCGGAGAATGCTCTCATTCAGTATTAGAGAGTACATCAAATCTGACAAGTAAGTTTAATATTTACAAAAAAAACACAAGGCGGTAGGCGTTCAGTAGAAAACATTGGTCGACTGGTTCCCATTTTTTATGAACATCACACTGGAATAGTTTTTTGGGGGGGGGTGGTACAATGGATAGCGGCATAATTTGTATCAACCTCTGTATTTTTCAATAAGGTTTTGTTTAGTGCCACTTCGCGGCACTTCGTTTGCGCCGTATGCTTTTTTAACAATAGATGTTTTGAATATACGCTGGTGCCTCTTCGCGGAAATTCGTTTGCGCTGAAACATAAGTTGGGTTATACATTGTTCGGGTGTATCTTCGTGATTCCAGAAAGCGCCTATGCGGCAGATGCCGCATTGTCCTTTTAGCTGTACGCAATAAGGGACCCACGCTAGTAGTTCAAACCTCGGGGCAGTGGTTCAGGTTTATTCACGTGATTCGGGTGATCGCTGGTAGCTTATATCCGCTAGTGGTTTGGCTGTATTCACGTGATTCGGATACTCACCGGTTGTTCTATACCCGCTGATGGTTCGGGGAGTCGAAGTTGTTCAGATACACACTGGTAGTTTTATACCAACTGGAGGTTTGATTTAGGCGCAAAGCTGGTGGTTCGGGTACTCATCCTGGTAGTTTTGGACTCATTCTGCTGGTTCAGGTGTGTCCACATAGTGTCGGCCCATCCTGGTAGTATGACCCCCATCCTGGTGGTTTGGCGGCATCCTGGTGGTTTTGGACCCCATTCTGGTAGTTCGGGTGTGTCCACATGGGTTGAGCCTTATCCTGGTGGTTTTGACACTTTTCTGGTGTTTTGGTGTGCCGACGTAGTTTGAGGCCTATCCTGGTGATTTCGTACTTATTCTGGCGAATCAGGATTGTCCACGTGACATCCTGGTGGTTTAGGCGCAAACCTGGTGGTTTCGGTATTCCCACGTGGTTTGAGCACCATCCTGGTGGTTCAGGCGCCATTCTACTTTCTTCTACCCCCACCTACATAGTCTACCAGCTCACCTACCTACCCTGTTTGGCCACTTACATACTTTACCTGGCCAACTATCTAGCCTGCCTGGCCAGCCACATACCCTAAATGGCCACCTACCCACTATACACGCCCACCTAACATACCACACCACCGACCTACCTGCCCACCTAGGTACACTACCTGCCCAGCTATCCACTCTACCAGGCCACCTACTCACAATACCAGGCCACTTACCTACTCTACCAGCCCGCATACATACCACAGCAAGCAAACCCACAGTCTCTTATTCTAGGCGAATCGACACCTTGACATAAGTGACCATGGAATACGTGGACATCATAGGTTGAATCATTTTTTTCATTCGAATTACGTCGCGTGATCTTCAGCTGCAGAACATATTGACTGAAAATGGGCTAATAATGTAATAGTTATGACTATAATGGCATATTCTCAGCATAAAGACACCCAGCTTGAATTTCGGACATGAGACTTTGAACCTTAACGATATTACAATAATAACTAAAAATAGACCACACAGCACAACATACATAGCTGTATTGACAACGACTTGCACCACCACTGCTTATTATTCTCGGCAAACGGACAGCGAGCTTGAGTTTCCAAGCAGAGACTTTAAACCTGAAAGGAATGATGATTATAAATGAGAAGAAGTTAAACAAAGCAACATACATTGCACCATCACAGCCTTTTAGTCCCGGCGATCCGACACCGCTGTCTATAGAGAAGTCATCGCCACTTGCAGCATCTTTCGATTAGAACCAGTTGACAGTACGTGCTGAAATCATGGACATAAAACACATAAAATAGACATAAAGTATACCTTGCATGGAAGCGACCAAGATCATTTGAAGCGAGTTTGCGAAGACTGAAATCTGGTCGTAGTACTGGTCATCGCTAAATTATTCCATACAAAAATATGCAAACTTTTCCCAGCAAATTGTTTTTTAAAAAATATATGACGTTTTTAATAACGCTAGCAATCCGACATAGTGCTGCATACACACACAAAATAAATAGTGCGAACTGAGAAGCGCTAGAATAATGTTTTTATCCCACAAAGTAAATGCGCGAATTCAAAAAAATTCAAACGACAATTACTTTGGGTGGTATTTAATTGGGCGTTACTTTTTTTTTTGCCGCAAATATACACTTTTTTGCCGCAAATATACTTTTTTTTGCCGCAAATCTGCTTTTGCCGCAAATATACACTTTTTTGCCGCAGATTTTCACTTTTTTGCCGCAAATTTTCACTTTTCTGCCGCAGATTTGCTTCTGCCGCAAATATACTTGTTTTTGCCGCAAATTTTCACTTTTCTGCCGCAGATTTTCACTTTTTTTGCCGCAAATATACACTTTTCTGCCGCAAATTTTCACTTTTCTGCCGCAGATTTGCTTCTGCTGCAAATTTTCTTCATATATATGGAGGCCTTGTTAGTGGTCTTGGATGTGATATTGAGTTTGCTTCGATATTGACGGAATAACTTGGGAGCCCTGCTTGAAAATTATATACCACGTAACTTTTTTCAATCCCTCACCCTCTAATAATCCTCTTACTCATTTTATCAGCTACCATTTTAGTGTTAAGGCCGTTCCTTTTTAACACTTTCTGAATTTTTCAGGCGTTGAACATCAATTCTCCATGGTGTATTGGTAGAGGTTATAGGGTATGTCAATAAAATTATCTCTTACAACTACTAGACTGCTTTTGCCCAAAGCTACAGAAAAGCATTTCTGATGTTTATTTGAAAAGCCAACGACATTAACAACAACGGAGAATTTATCATAACAAAAACGAATTTTAACTAAATGACAGGGCTCTGGATGCTAATTTTGGACGGCCCATTTTTCTTTTTCTCTGAAGCAGATTCTCATTTACAAACTCCGCAGTAGACGAAGCCAGTTGAAACAGAGCGACATCCCTCGAAATAGTTTCACGGACAGGGTCCATAACTTTTGGCTGCAACTTCTTCTTCAAGTTCGTTTTCACATGCGCATAGCACATAGCTCGCTTAATCAGCATCCAGACGTTCTTCGCTGCTAAAAATGCTATGAGCAAAAAACAAATCAAAATTAGCAACCTGCGGAAATCGTTGTGTCTCCGTCACCCATAATAATTTCAGGGATATAATTCAGAGCTGAAATTGCTTCGAAGAATCGCTCATAACACCAAGTATTTTCATTTGATACCAAAGCTAGATGAGTAGCGAAGAAGTGCTGCTCTGCATCCGAAAATCCACAGACCTGAAGTTAATTAATAAAGCAACAAGGCAGGTCAAAGAGTTTTACCATAACTGGAAAGCCGTGCCAATTCATGTTTGATAGAAGGCGGCAGCGGATCATTTCCATACGGCGTGTTTTCTTTGAACATTACGGTCATCCCTAACCAAAAATATTTAAAAAACCTGTATTTTCCCTTGTATAATCAGAGCAGTCGAATCCAATTCTTGTTCATCAATTCTTTGTGTTGGTCCGAAAGCTTCGGCTGATTCACCGGCACGTGATCATGGCTACCTTTGCTTTGCTCTACGATCACCTTAAATTACACTTTACAGGTTGACCTTGTTATACCATCATCAAACCTTGAAGTTATCCTGCGGATAAAGGACTCGGAGCTTGATACTGCATCGATAATTTTTCATACGAGCATATCGGCACTGATATTCCTCTGTCTTGTTGGCGCTCAGATCTCTCGTATGCGGACTTAATTGAATAAATATGCGCAAAATTATGAATAAAGAAAAAATTTGCTTACTTTCTCCAGTTGACTTTCTCATCCTTAAACCACTGATTGAAATCTTCTTCGTTGGCGAATTCTCTCTCACGCACATAGACCGTAGCAGCCCCTCGTTTGCTACCTGGAACACCTAGAGAACTGTGTCGTACAGTAGCTGACATTACACCTGCGGTTGCTAAAAAAGACAGATATAAAGGCATTTGACAAATGTAAAATCTCAATTCGCGGCAAAAGCATATTTGCGGCAGAAAAGTGTATAGTTGCGGCAGAATCAAATTTGCGGCAGAAAAGTGAAAATTTGCGGCAAAAAAGTGAGAATCTGCGGCAAAAAAGTGTATATTTGCGGCAAAAGCAGATTTGCGGCAAAAAAGTGAAAATCTGCGGCAAAAAAGTGTATATTTGCGGCAAAAGCAGATTTGCGGCAAAAAAAAGTATATTTGCGGCAAAAAGTGTATATTTGCGGCAAAAAAAAGTAACGCCCTATTTAATTTTGCTGCCAAAATTTGAATTTTGCTGCCAAAATCTTTAATTCTGCTGCCAAATCGAATCTGCTGCCAAAAATTTGAATTTTGCTGCCAAAAATTTGAATTTCGCTGCCAAAAATTTGAATTTTGCTGCCAATCAAATCTGCTGCCAAAAATTTGAATTTCGCTGCCAAAAACTTGAATTTTGCTGCCAAAAATCTGAATTTTGCTGCCAATTTATCCCAATTGAACTGTATTTCTTCCATCTTTGTCTACCTTCAAATCATTTTGTTATCTGTTTCAGATGCATATCGAACAAGTCGTTCAACCAAAAAAGCGTGCTACGGGAATTATGTACAACGTGATCCAGACATTTGAAGGTTCCGATGCAAAAGAGGAGTTGGAAAATTGGAAAAAGCACCCTGGCAATCCTTGGTCAAGCAATGAATGGAGACTGTAAGTTTTTTGTTATTTGTCTTACTAAATATTTATTGAAATATGTTAGGGCTAGATTCTAGACACAGTGTAGAATGCAGCTACAAAGGAAGAAAATCTTTTGGTTGTCCTGCTGTGCTGAGGATTCGTCGCTCGACCATGGCAAACAATGAACAAAGATTTGGAATCTCGAATTTGTCCAAAACAATGCCTGCGCAGCTCCGTTTTGTAATTATTTCTTCTCATCTTCAGCTCACAAACACACTTTAGTTGGTTGTTTAGCCTCACGGGACAACGCCAGACGTGCCCAGCCAACTGAATTTCTACAAGTGCACATGCTCTGCTGGGGTCAAAAAGAATCCTTGCAAACATGCCATTAGTATAACGAAGAAGATGGGCCTCATACGTTATCCAGCTGAAGCTATTTCTGATCCATTGGGTAAGAAAAGGAAAAGAGGAAGACTCTCACAAGCTTAGTGAATTTTTGGTGTGTAATTCCATCCGTTTGTCAAGATTTGTAGTGATTTGTTGTTTTCGTCACGAATGTCTCTTGCATTGTCATTATTTCCAATAAAATCAAAACTAAACCTCGTGTTTTCAATTTATTCGTAAGTAGAATTCAAATTTACATAATAGTATAGGAAAAAGGATTTGGTGCAACAATCTCAACCAAAATCATGCATGAATCAAAGATCAGGCTGTAGAATAGGTCGAGAAATTTAGGCAGTAAAACTTAAATTTTTGGCAGCGAGATTCAAATTTTTGACAGCAAAATTCAGATTTTTGGCAGCAAAATTCAAATTTTTGGCAGCAAAATTCAAATTTTTGGCAGCAAAATTCAAATTTTTGGCAGCGAAATTCAAATTTTTGGCAGCAGATTTGATTTGCAGCAGAATTAAAGATTTTGGCAGCATAATTCAAATTTTGGCAGCAGATTTAAATATTAGCCAATTACTTTTAGAAAATTTCAGAATTTTTTGACTGAAAACATCTTTTTAGCTGGACTAACTCCTGATTTTCTTGTGCGCATTCGCTAGCTTGCACACGATTTACTATTCAAGGACACTAACTTCAAAAATAAAAGCATGCAAAAAAGTGACCTAAAATCGAGTTTTTAGACCCGACCATACCCCGGAATTCCTAAGTATGAATCTTGTCACAAAGAAAATTTTTTTTGGTGAGTATTCTTTAAGGCAAGTCTATGCTCGTTTTGAAGCTTATGAGTTCTTGTTGTGCTTTGTCGAAGACATTTCGAAATTGGAATCGAAAAATTGGTCAAATGGCAGTTGGAAATTTAAAAAAATTTAAATAGTGGCAAAAATGCGCGAATTCAAATAAATTTAAACGACATTATTGCAATAAATTCAAATTTATTTAACGTTTTTGACTAAAAAACTTTTTTTTTCACTGCACTAACCCTAAATTTTTTGTACGCATTCGATAGCTCGCATACGATTTACTATTCGAGGATACAAACTTTCAAATTAAAGTGGTCAAAAATGGCCTAAAAATATTTTTTCAACCGCGACCATCCACCTGAAAAACCTGAGTATGATTCTTGTCACAAAGGAAAACTTTTTTAATGAACGTTGTCTAAGGCAAATTTATTTTCATTTTGAAGCTTATGAGTTCTAGTTGTGCCTTTCCTTAAAACATTCCCAAAGTGCAATCAAAAAATTGGTCAAATGGCCCTTAGAAGCAAATTTTTTTTTGACCATTTTCGGAATTTCGAGTTTTTGACTAAAAAAAATTTTTTCACCATACCAACCCCAAATTTTATTAGCGCAATCGCGAGCCTCTGCCCGATTTCCTCTCAGAAAACAGTAACTTCAAAAATTAAAGTGGTCAAAAAGTGACCTAAAAATTGAGCGTTTCATCACACTATACCAAGCAGCGCTATAGTCATATTAGATTCGAAAACTAAGTTAGCGCAGACAGAGACGAGCAATCAAAAGTGTTGATTATATTAATATATTAAAAATAGATTGCATGAAAAACTGAATTGGAAAAAGGGGTTGATCGCAACCCTTTGGATCGCAGGGGGTACATGACAATATTTCGCCGACATTATTTCCCCGACATTATTTCGCCAACAATTATTTCGGGTGACATTATTTCGCGGACCATTATTTCGCCGCGACAAAATCTTGCCGCCATTATTTATTTTAACTAAATTCATTGATTACATGCCAGACATTTCTCAAGTGAATGCAAAAAAAGTTTTATTGACTCAAGTCACATAACAACAAATCAGAGAGGCAAATAACAACAACGAATTAAACATTCGCATTATTCTCCATCCAGATCCGAAATTTTTTCATCAGAGAATTCTGGCTCGCCGGCTTTAATGTACCGTATTTATTCTAATAGAACACCATGGTGCTCTATTTTTCAACCTCCGAAAATTTTTTTGACTTCGTGTTGAAAATACAATAAAACATGGTTTACCCCCTAGTCTTGGCTTTAACGGGTGGTGCTCTATTTGAGACTGCTGCTCTATTAGAATAAATACGGTAAGTACCTTGATCCATTCTGAAGTTGGAAGCGATCGCACCGAGATATTCGAAAGGAACGATGTTCTCCCAATGTTCACTGCTTGCGTCACCAGTCGTTTTATTTGTTCGTTAGCAGGGAGGTACTTCCTTCTCTTCTTTGGAGGATGTCGACCAAGGGCCACTTCGTTGTAGACACCGATAATTCCTCTTTGGACCAGCTAAAAACATTTCATAAACTTTACCTTTTTTTATTTCCAAAAATCAATGTGTCAAGATTTCTGATTGGAATACATGCCAACGCCACGATTTTTCGGCACTAAAATCGTCCAAATTAGAAAATATAGCTGAAGTAAAGGTACCTCATGAGAAAACTGCGCATGTGAGTCATAGCGATCGAATAATTACTCTTCTTGCAGATGTTTGTGAAGATTCGCGCCGTAAAATCAGCCAGAAAAAAAGGCGCGAATTAGAAAAAATGCGCGAATTAAAAATAAACGACACTTTGAATATCGGCGAATTTTTGTCGCGGCGAAATAATGTCGGCGAAACAATTGTCGGCGAAATATTGTCCGGTACCGGATCGCGGATGATCGCCTAGAATAATAGGACACGAAACCAACGACTGGTAAGGTGAAGAACTTTGTAGACATCACTTTCGTCGAAGACGCCACAGAGTGCTTTACAACTGGTTTTTAAACCACGAACACAGTTTACTTTACAACTAGCATCCAGTCACAGTACACAAACAAAGTCACAAAACTAGCCATGAGAAAAGGAAGCCAAAATATCAATAACACTTTATTTCAACTCAATTTGATAAAAAACGAACATGAAGGACGGTAAAACCTATACAAAAATTTGAAAACGGTGATAAGTGACGAAACAAAAAGTATAAAAGCCTCAGGTTTTCTCTTGGAACGAGTCATTGTAAATCGCCACAGCTTTCGTCCCTTCGGCAACAGCATGCTTGGCCAATTCACCTTTCAAAAGAAGCCGAGTAGACGAATCGATTTCACGAACAGATATCGTTGAAACCTTCTGCTTCTTGTGAGACTGATAGCGCCTGAAAACAAGGCGATTTCCAAAATAACAATTTCAGTACAAAGCCACCTACTTCGCGAGAAAACTAGCATCCTGACACAGACGTTCGAAAATATCTTCACAAAAGGAATCCATGACGTCAATGGCTTTTCGCGTGATTCCTATTTCCGGATGAATCTAAAAATTCATCTGATCAATAGAAGCGCAAAAAAGAGACCAACTTGCTCGAGCAGACGGCGGAGAGAAGTTCTGAAGATCTCTTAGGAGGCTTCAGATACTTCGGCTTTGGCTTGTACTTCTTCTTCCTAATTGTTCCATCACGCATCTCATAGCAGCTTCCGTAGTAATCGAGGAAACACTCTTGCGAGCAGTATTTTGATTTTCCATTTTCTGTCTTTCAAAACGAGAGAGATAGAGTACTGAAAGCAATTTTTACAGTGTGATTTAATCAGGGTTACGATCTCAAAATTTTAAAAGTAAGGACATTTTCGAAAAAAAAATTGGAGAAACTTTATATTGTCGCCGAAAATCTCCTTTCTGTCGCCGAAAACTTTTTTCTGTCGCCGATCATTTTTAAATCCTATTTTATAAATTATACGGTTTATACGGTGCGCAGACGTTTGGGTAAAAAATTCGGTAAAAATCAACTGGCCACATTTTTAACGGGCAAAACTTTTTTCTGTCACAGATTCTCTTTTTACTGTCACAGATTCTCTTTTTCTGTGTCACAGATTTGATTTGTCACACCGAAAATACGGATACGGATGCAGTGCGGATGCGGACGAAAACGGATCATTGTGTAGGGGGTATAAAAGATGTGGAAAAATAAAAATTTGTGTAAAAAAAGTTTTCCGTGGAGACAAGAATGGTACTCAGGCCAAAAAATCGGCCTTTTCGACACCGATTTTGGTTTACGCACATGATATTTTAGTCAAAATTGGCCCGTGAATTGAGTTTGAATAATCGTGGTTGGTCCCGCACGGAATGCAAAAAATATTGTTATTCTGAACTGTGAATAATGCTACAGTCAGTCTCGATATAAGATACACCCTCGGGACCGGACCAGGTGTATCGGCTACCAGACAAATTCCAATACTTTTGGAAAATGTCGCGCGACATTTCCAATATTTTTTTGGTGAATTCGGACGAAACATCCGAATCGACCGATAAAATATTGGAAATGTCGCGCGACATTGTCCAAAAATATTGGAATTTGTCTGGTAGCCGGTGTATCTTGTATCGAGGTGTATGATACATCGAGACTAATTTAAAGAGGTTTATATAACTTGGGCGGAACAGGTGTATCTTATATCGAGGTGTATCTTGTATCGGTTGTATCTTATATCGAGACTTGACTGTATTGTATGTAAAATCGTGCGGGGAGTCGTGTTTGTTAAGCCGAAGTCTCAAAACCTGGGGTGGGTACCACCTGACCAGCTGGAGACTAGTGTTGGGGACCAGGGGTGCGGGCGGGTTTGCGGGGCGGTTTTCAGGAATTTGCGGGTTACCCGCGGGTTTGCGGGTTACCTGCGAGTTTGCGGGTTTTTCATACTAATTTATTGAAAAAAATTGAGCGGGTCATTTTTGGCTGTACCCCGAAATTTAAGCAGCGATTTGCTAAGTGGTCGATTTGCTAAGCGGTCGTTTTGCTAAGAAAAAAATTTAAGCGCCAATTTGCTAAGAATTCAAAATTTAAGCGCCAATTTGCTAAATGGTCGTTTTGCTAAGAATTTTTTTGCTAAGTAGTTGTTTTGATAAAGATCTTGTTTGTTAAGCTACATCTTCTTCAGTTCGGCTTAATTTCGGGGTACAGACCTTAAAACCCAAACGGTTCAATCCAAAATAATGTTCTAAAAATGGTTTAATTTAATCGGGGTCTCCTACTCTGGACTGATTGCACCCAGAGGGATTCGAACCAGTTACTTTGGTGATGAGTATATGGACCTCTTCGCCAAGTGAACACTCAAAATTACGATAAAAAAAAAGATATGCACCCAGGTGGATGCGAACCAGCATCCTCGGCAGTGGCTATCCAAGTGGTCGTCCACTTGGATCAAAAATTTTTTTTTACGTTTTCGGTTTCCAAAACAATTTTTCTGCACTAATTCGAGCATGCTGAAGATGGTTTGACAGTGGTAAAATCACGTTTTATCGAGAAATTTAGAGTTATTGCTAACGATTGATTTATCAAAATCAAGAATTCACGATAACTCAAAAATTTCTTGATAAAACGTGATTTTACCACTGTCAAACCATTTTCAGGATGCTCGAATTAGTGCAGAAAAAATGATTTGGAAACCGAAAACGTAAAAAAAAATTTTGATCCAAGTGGACGACCACTTGGATAGCCACCGCCGAGGATGCTGGTTCGAATCCACCTGGGTGCACACTTTATTTTTTTACCGTAATTTCAGATATAAAAGACTAACGTTTGACCTTTCAGGTCATTTGGGTGAATATACCCCTATTCTTGAGTTGCCTGGATAACAACCTGTCCAGGTGGTACTCAACCCTAGATTTGGGATCGGGTAGGTAAAATCGCACTTCTGGTCTTAATAAGCCCAATTTCTCACAAATTTTTTAGTTTAGAAAAATGGATTTTTTTTATTTAAATTACCTTTTTTATTTTTAGGCCATCCATGTGGGCATCCACCTGGTCAGGTGATACCTACACCAGGTATTGAAGTTGGAGTGTGTAAAATCGCAACTTTGGGCTTGACAAACCCAATTCCCCACACAATTTTAAGTTAGAAAAAATGGCTTATTTTTTATTTTACAGAAATTTTAATTTTTTAGGTTTGGGTTTGGTTTGGGTATTTAGGGTGGTACTTTGGGTGGTTTAGGATGGTTTGTGGTAGTTTGGACACCATCTGAAGATATCAATTTACCTAGATCCCACGTTGAAATCAGTAAGAAACAAAAAAAAATCGGCGTAAAATGTCCGTCGGAAAAACCTCTAATCTACCAGAATATTGAGAAAAAGGAAAAGTACAAAAAGGCAGAAAAGTTCTTAACAAATCGGGATTTAAGAAAGAATGCCTTAGCAAAAAAATTCTTAGCAAATGGGCGCCTTAACAAAAAAATTCTTAGCAAATGGGCGCTTTAACAAAAAAATTCTTAGCAATTTGTCGCTTAGCAAAAAAATTCTTGGCAAAACGACCGCTTAGCAAATCGACCACTTAGCAAAATGCCGCTTAAATTTCGGGGTACAGCCTCATTTTTCATTTATTTGAAATTAGTGTTTAAACTTTTTCTAAGTAATTTTTATATGCTTAAACGATAAAAAAAGCTATTTTCTCACATTTTTCCACACAAAAAATGAATCTTTCGAAAAAAAATTTTTGACCAAATTCGACTTTTTGCCTTGGGGGACCAAAGTAAACCACCTTATATAGGGTATTCCACCCCGTTTTGGTCACTGGAGCTTGGCAAAAAGATTCTCTTTATGCATTCTATGACCAAGAGTCTTGCTCGGAATCATGTCTAAGGTATGTGGGTGTGCGCATCTCAACCCCAAGCTACCCCGAAGGGGCGCCGGGGCTTGGTAGCTTGGGTTGAGATGCGCACACCCACATACCTTAGACACAAATCACTCGAAAGTGACTCTGGATGCATAAAAAATGTATGCATGCCAGAGTTTCTTCATGCGGTAGGCCCCAGTCAACAAACTATGTTCAAATTCCATCTTTTTGGGTGTCTGGGTACCTCTTTAGGATGGTTTAGCTTGGTCCCCCAAGGCAAAAAGTTGAATTTTAGTCAAAAATTTTTTTTCAAAAAATCTATTTTTTGTGTGGAAAAATGTGAGAAAAATAGTTTTTTCATCGTTTTAAGCATACGAAATTACTTAGGAGACGTTTAAACACTATTTTCAGTAACTAAAAAATGCGCCCCCAAGTGCATAAGTGCCCGTAACCCTGGATCGAAACCTGAACTAAACAATCAAGCAACATTTGTTCTTGTCATCGATTTTAGACTGTGATAACTAGGTCTATACAAAATGCATATAACAGTTGTTGTAAATAAATTTTGACCAACACCTTTAGTGATACAACATTGAATGAATTTGCAAATCTAGTGGACTATGTTGAACGATCAGCGTTGGATTACCATAAAGTTGAGCTAGCTGTGTTGCTATATCCAGTCTTTGCACATTTGTACATACAGGCCATTCGTACTGGACAGCAAAGCTTTGGTAATTTTATTCATTTAATTACAGTATGCCGCATGAAGAAAATTTCAGCGAGAACATTGTTTGACCGATTCTCACGCAGCATACCACATTTTTACGAGGACAAATATTGAGTTTATCGAACATCGTAACTCCATTGCAAATTCAAAACGATGAACTTGTAAATGCTCTTCTCACTAACACCTTTTTGCTGAAAATCTCTAGACCAGTGCTGAAACAATTAGAGAGTTTTATGGGCAAAAATAGTCACATACAAGAAGTCATTGCTTCCCATGTCACCCTCGAAGGTAGCTTATTAGGTTGTGGCTAATTTTTATTTATTTATTTAGCTGTTGATCAGCCGATTCGGGTGCAAAGTGCCATTGCCAGTGAACTTGGAGGGGTTTTAGGACAGCGATCAAAACAGGCAAGTAAATCTCTGGCTATGGTCACACTCCTTGGTCTTGGTCGACTTTTTTTAACTTCTTTTGTGACCAGGGATGATTTCTTCTACAGTCAACCCCGATATAACGAAACCTTTATTTTGATTTGGTTGGATTTTCCTTAGTTAAGGCGAAGTATACCCCCGATATAACGAACCCCCGATATAACGAAACCCCGATATAACGAAACTTTTTTCAGAATTTCACCAATAAGCTTACCTTCGATAGAACAAAACCCACGGTATAACTAAACCTTTTTCGTAATTTTACCAATAAATTTGCCTCCGATGAATCTTTAATGAATTAATGAAAACAATCAAGAACTGCTTTGGCCACGCAAGTTCATCCATAGGTAAACGGCGATAAAGTATATTTTTTGGGGATAAAACTGTTTTTGGGGGGTCTTCTAAATTATTAAAAGTCTCGACTTTCGGCAAAAACAGATGGGAAATAATTTGTCCGTATTTCAGTCCTTAAAACGGTCCGTGTTTGCGGCCCGTTTTACGGTCCGGCCCCTATATTATAATCACTATCGGATAGAATTTTTATCCGATACCATCCGGATAATTATCGATAGCTCGGACAATTATCGGGATAGTATCGAAAACTCGATTTCCCACTGGGAATCGAACCCTCGACTTTTGACCATATTGTCTAACTCATAGACCACTAACCACTAGGCCACTCGGTCCATTATCAATGATAGAGTTATTTGTGTATTAAATGGTTCATCTCGTCTTTTTTCATAGGAGACACCGCTTAATTGAGCAAAAAGAACAAACTCAATCGAATAATAGTTTTATTCATAATAACGATACCATTTCCACAAGGCGCGTGTTATTGGATAGGCAAGATATCGCCATAAAATAGAGTCATATTGTGCCAAGGTTCAGACACCCTCTTCTTCCTCATCCCTAAGCTCTCACTACTGTCAAACCTCGATATCATGACACCTCGATATAACGACACCTTCAATATAACAACTCCTAAAATGTACCAATTTGGTCGGCTTTGACTAAAATTTAGTCAAATGAACCCTCGATATAACGACTCCTTTAGGCCAGTCCATTGAGGTGTCGTTATATCGAGGTTTGACTGTATCACTTATTTCAACCACTTCTTACACTCCGAAGAAGAACAAAAGAGCAGTTTGTTCAAATCGACCATCGAAAACATTTTATGAACCCATTCTCTCCTTGCATAGGATTTCAACCCAATATACAGGCACGTATTCATTCAGATGAGGTATTGTCAAGTATTAACGTTTTTATTCTAAATCCCGGAAAATCAATAATTCAAAAGTGACTTCAACTTTTGCAAATTCGACAATTTTATAAACAGATGGGGTATTTTCCTAATGTAGTCGTTTTCAAAAATTTAACGATGGCTTGGCTATTTCCACAGATTATATCTTAGAAATTGCCATTCAACCACAGACCCACAATTTACTAATCTTTTTGCGAAATACGTGGTAATTCAAACCAACTTTAACAACTTTACGTACCACTCTGTTCGTCGGAGGGGTGGGGCAGTTGTGGGGTGGAAGCTAAAACAGATTGACGAAAAAATAACATCGTTTGAAATTTTTTTATCACCTCAATGACAACAACGAACGATCGCAATCAAAGAACATTTTCAATAGTCTTCCATAAATGCCCTGAATTCTTCCGTGCTCATTTTGTCATATTCTTGTTTTCTTTAACGCCAGCTTCCTGCGGATTTCCATTGGCTGTTGATTCGTCCTACAAGTAAAAACATTTATAACCCAAGAACCTCATTATTGCTAACTAACCTTGTCCACAAGTTTGGCCTTTGACACTTCCCATTTGGATGAGTTATGACCCAATCCCGTCAAGCAACTGTAAACAGTAAATTAGGTGAAACATCATGTGTTAACTGTACTCTCTACATGTCTGCAATGCGGTTGGCTTGCAAGAAATAGATGCAAGTATGCAAGAATAGATACGTGATCCATTAAACATGACGATATTAGATAAACAAACAACATGGAAGCAAACAACCACAAATTAGTAAAGAAAAATAATTATTGAAACAAATTCAATTCAAAGAAAGAATTATCCGGATAATTATCCGGTATCGGATAATTATCCGATACTATCCGGATAATTATCCTATCGGATAGTATCGATAGTGATTATAAATATGGGGGCGGGTTGCGGACACGGCCCATTAGTGCAGCCCATAAGCTAAGTAAATAAAGTAAATAAAGTCCATCTGACTGGAATTCTGATCCGCTCAATCTATTTTTCTCGCAAAATATAACCGCTTCTTAGTAAACCCTCCAAAAAACAGTTTTGTCCCCAAAAAACATACTTTATGTGTTAGAACAATAAAAGGGAAAGCAGAATTACAACTAAAAAAATTTGAACCAAAAAAGCCAATTTGCTCCAAAAAAAGTTTTTTGCCCCAAACAAACTCTTTTTGGCCCCAAAAAGTCCTTTTTGACCCGAAAAAAGTCTTTTTGCGCCAGAAAAAAAGCTTTGTCCGATTCGAACCTGTAACCTCAACAAATTGCGAAAAATAATCAACAGGGGGACAAAGGCAAAATTAGCGGTTCGCCCATTTGGACAAATGTCCAAAAATGGGCGAAACGTCCTTTGCCGGAAATCAATTGTTTTTTCGCCTGACCGTTAAAATTGTTTGTTATAATCACTTGCTACTTTTAGCTGTATAAACCGTCGATTATCAATCAAATTGTATAAAAATTGCAATTATAATTTTTCGAGCCTTCGATTTAACGACGCCCTCGATTTGACGACACCATAGGTTAGTCCCCAGGGTGTCGTTAAATCGAGGATTAACTGTATCCACAATTGTCTGAAAAGCAATGGCACCACTTCGTAAGTTGCATCGCATCCCCGCTCCTGAATTGCCCCAGCAGATCCGAACAACGGTTAGTGCTGATGAATTTCTTTTCTCTCCGTTCCATCTATCGTATTTAAAGCAGTTCTCATTATTGACTAGAGCGAAGGAAGCAGGAATCTAGAGCAGACTACATATTAGAAGAAAGTTCGAGATCTAAGAATAAAGAGCTTACCAGCAATTCACGCAAGGTTTGGGACTCCATAAATGGCTAAAATATGCGAAAAAACTAATTTTGTGAGTCAGTTGAGGTATTTTTTATGACTCTCAATAAAAATGAAAATCACGAGCAAAATGCGAGTCAATATATGCAAGTCAATTGACTCGCGAGTTAATAATTGAAAAAAACTCACTGCGAGTTGTATGACTCTCGATTTTTCTCAGTTTGACTCGTGAGTAGCTCGTGAACATTTGGAATCCTGCCAATTCTCGGTAGTCAGAGTCAAGTGGACAACACTGCTTCTGTTTCCACACTTGCTAGTACGGTTCTGATAACGGCCTTTGGCTTGTCTTTGTAACTATGGCTTCTTGCTGAACTTTGTACTGGTACTTTTTTAATTAAGATTGATTCCTGTCAGAGAGATGGTTGTGTTCTGACGTTAATTTAGCTGTTCATCCACGGTTACTGCGCGACCTGTCGAAAACTGAGCTCAGAAACATAAAAAATTAAAAAAATCACTTGGTCACTTGATTTAGTTGGTGCATGAATTATTCAGTAAACTGAAGTTGGATCATGGAAAAACGTTTTAAATTTTTAAAGTTCTTTACAAGTCGAAAATATTACTACCCGGGTACCACACACTACTGTGGTCGGTACTTGGATCAATAAAAAAAATTGCGTTTTTAATATTCCAAAACCTGGACTAATTCCGGCATGCTAAAAATGGTTCGATTATAGTAAAATGAGGTTATATGGTATTTTTTGAGTATTGGGAAATAATTGATTTACCATGACTCGATCTTACCAATACCTCACAAAACGGCATTTTACCACTATCAAACCCTTTTCAGCATGCCCGAGTTAGTCCAAAAAACATATTTTGTGGGTACACGACAAAATTTTCCCTACGACAAAATTCTCCGCGACAAAATTCTCCCGCGACATTATTCGCCTGCAATGTAATTCTACCGCTATATCATTTGACCATTTAGGTGTAAGTTTTTGAAATTTGGTAGCTCCACCGGTAAGACATACGACAGTTGGCACGGGGAACAGTTGGTACCGGACAGTTAACTACTGTGAAACCATCTTTAGAATGCTCGAATTAGTACAGAAATCAAATTTCGGAACCGAAAAACGTGAACATTTTGATATAAGTGGACGAGCACTTGGTTTTGATGGTCTAGTATACAATTCGGGTACTGCCGACTGAGTACTATTTAGATACCACTGCGTAGGAACTACAATCTACCACCAACCAAGTACCACTAGCTAAGCATTTCCACCTGAATACCGATACCTAGTCACTGTCTTGATACAACCACTTGTACTTATTTTTATTTTTTTATGTCCCCGAGAATTCAAAAATCAACAATTGCCGTTGTAACAGGAAAGCATGTTTTTTTTAAGATAATTGATTTGTTGTTAATTTATGCAAACTTTCAATTTTCCAGATGCTTGAGGTGAATATCCACTTGACCAGGTGGTACCTACCCAAAGTATTTTGGTTTCCGTGGGTAAAAATCGAAATTTTGGTCTCAAAAAACCGGATGCACACACAATTTTGCATATGATAAGACAATTTGCATATAAACATGATAACTGTTTTTTTTCAGGTCATCCTTCAGGTCTAGGTATTATGGTTTTGGTGCCGGCAATCGCAGTTTTGGTCTTAACAAACATAATTTCTCGGATTTTACATTCAATAGCATTATTTGTCTATAACGACAACGATATTTTTTGATTTCTTGCTGCAGTTCAAGGGTTAAATTCACTTTCTGTGTAAAAAAACAACAAGATTGATGCACGGCTAAATTTCTCTGAGGTTAGGAAGTTTAAGTCAACTTGAACCACTGCTTGAAATATCGTCGAAATAGGTACTATGGTGAAATGTAAATTAGCTAAGTAGACTAAATATGAACCATCCGATTGTCAAATCATCCGGTTGTCGAAATCGGTGATTGGCGAACTATCTTAATTGGCGTAATATAATCTTTTTGAGGCCAGCGACAGCTTGCGACATTTCAAATTGCGACAATTCAAATTGCGATAATTTCAATTTGCGACAATTGAGATTGCAACAATTCAAATTGCGACAAATTCAAATTTCGACAATTCAATTGCGACAAATTCGAATTGCGACAATAATAAGGTCTACGTTCTGAAAAATTGTGTCATCTAAATAAGCTCCCGAATTGGGACTGACCATGAATATGACCGTATGGTTATCTTTTGCAAGCTTACGAGTTTTGCTGACTTAAAATGACACCTAGATGGTATCCAAAAAACGTGGACAGTATTCTTTGCATCCATATGGGTTCAAACCATCATACTCGGTTTTGAGAAAATTTTGCGGGAATTTAAATTATTTAATCCAACCAAACCAAGTGGTCGTCCACCTGGAGCGAATTTTTTATACTTTTTTGGGTTCCGAAACCTGTTTTCTGGACTGATTCGGGCATGCTGAAGATGGTTTGATAATGGTGAAACGCCGTTTTCTCGGGTATTTTTCGAGTTTTTGGTAAAATCAATTGTATGCCAATACTCGAAAAATACCATACAAAATCTTATTTTACTATTATCAAACCTTCTTCAGCATGTCCGAATCAGTCCAGAAAACAGGTTTTGGAACCCGAAAAAGTAAAAAATATTTTGACGCTACTTGCATATACCCCCCCCCCCCCCAAATCAACTTTTTTTGTGAGTGTTTTAAAGGGCAATACTTTTTTTTGTACAAATATACTTTTTTCTGTACCAAATCCAATTTTGTACCAAATTTACTTTTTCTGTACCAAATTTACTTTTTTCTGTACCAAATTCGATTTTCTCTCCAAGACCAGCCGAATTCTGCAAAATTTCTCGAGAATTCTAAATTTTCGACACAAAATGACTTGGATTGCTCATAACCCCACCCTGGAGTGGCCAGAAGCCCCTGAAAGTTGGTTTTTGGGGGTTTACTAAAGGGGGGGGGTAAACTTTTTGGAAAAATTCGATTGGGCGGATCAAAATTCCAGTCCGAGGGGCTTTATCGCTCAGAATTCCGCCCTGAACCACTCAAAACCGTCATAAACCTGAAATTCTGAGCGATTAAGCCCTCGGACTGGAATTCTCATTAGGCTTGGCATTTGGAGTGAAAACGGGAACCGGGACGGGATTTTTTAAATTTTTTTGAAAACGAACCGGGATTTTGAAAAATACCGGGAATCCCGCCGGGAAACGAGATTTTTAAATACCATAAAAACGTTTCACTACAGACGACTCTCGATTAACATACAGCTGGTCCGGCCCCTTCAATAATAAACTCCGCCAAATTACCCCAATTTAACATACGGCTGGGTCGGTCCCCAGGGTGTATGTTAAATCGAGAGTCAACTGTACTGTCAAACGATCTTTAGAATGCTATAATTAATGCAGAAAATAGGTTTTGGAACTCAAAAAACGGAAAATTTTTTTACTCCAATTGGATGACCACTTGGTTCCGTGGGAAGTCCCGCAAAACTGCAGTCGGTTCACAGACAAATAGTAGAATTGACTAGAAAGGCTATGCGGCAGATGCCGCATTGTCCCTGTTTTTGTAGATGGTTTGAGACTCGCGCTGATGTTTGAGCACGATATTAGTGGTCTGGCCCGATATTCATGGTTTGGGTCCGATATATTGTTGGTTGGGCCGATCTTGTCTTTGTATTGGTGGTTTGGGCCGGTATTAGTGGTTTTGGCCCAGTATTGGGTGTTCGGGCCGATATTGTGGTTTGGGCCCGATAATTGGTGTATGGGGCCGGTATTGCTGCTTTTGGCCCAATATGGTGGTTTGGGCCCGATACTGGTAGTTTGGCCACCGTATTTATGGTTTTGGGCTCATATTGGTGCTTTAATCGATATGGTTGTTTGGCCCACCGTATTTATGGTTTGGGCCCAGTATTGGTGGTTTAGGCCAGTATTGGTAGTTTGCGCCGACATTTGGTGGTTGACCCGTTATTGGTGTTTGGGCCCATATCGGTGGTTTGGGCCCAGTATCGTCGTTGCGCCGAGATTGGTGGTTTAACACCGCGTATTGGTGGTTTGGGCCCAGTATTGGCGTTGGGCCGTATTGGTGCTTTGGGCCCGATTGGTGGTTTGGCCCGATATTGGTAGTTTGGCCCCGTATTGGTGGTTTGGGCCCAGTATTGTGTGGTTTGGGCCGCGTATTGGTGCTCTTGGGCGACATTGGTGTTTGAGCCCGTATTGGGTGGTTGGGCCCAGTTTGTGGTTCGGCCCGATACTGTGGTTTTGGGCCCAGTATTTGTTGGTTGGGCCCGGTATTGGTGCGTTTAAGCCCGACATATTGGCAGTTTGCCACCGTATTGGTGGTTTGGGCCCAGTATTGGTGGTTTGCGCCGACATTGGTGGTTGAGCCGCGGTATTGGTGGTTTGGCCCAGTATAGGTGGTTTGGGCCCAGTATTGGTGGTTCGGGCCCGATACTGTGGTTTGGCCCGTTTGTTGGTTTGGGCCCGGTATTGGTGCTTTAAGCCCGATATTGGCAGTTTGGCCACCGTATGGTGCTTTGGGCCCGATATTGGTGGTTTGGGGCCCGATATTGTAGTTTGGCACCGTTATTGGTGTTTGGCCCAAGTATTTGTGGTTTGGCCCGGTAATTGGTGCTTTGGGCCGACATTGGTGTTTGAGCCCGGTATTGGTGGTTTGGGCCCAGTATTGGTGTTCGGGCCCGCATTACTGTGGTTTGGGCCCAGTATTGTTGGTTTGGGCCCGGTATTGTGCTTTAAGCCCGATATTGTATTTGGCAGTATTGGCCATTGGCGATATTGGTGGTGGTCCCGTATTGGTGCTTTCAGTCCGATATTGGTAGTTTGGCCGTATTAATCGGTTGTAGCCCGCATATTCGGGGTATCCAATGGCCGATGGTGTTGCAAGCCGCAGTACTTGGTGAACTGGTACGTGTGTTGCGAGCCCGCAGGTATTTAGTTTAAGTGGGTACCGATGGTTGTTCAAGCCCGCAGGTTTCGGTGTTTTACTGGTACCCGAATGTTTGCAAGCCCGCAGGTATTTCGGCGTATCCAGTGGTACCCGATGGTAGTGCAATCCACAGGTATTTCGGCGTATCAAGTGGGTACCCGATGGTAGTTGCAAGCCGCAGGTATTGCGGGCGTATCCAAGTGGGTACCTGTAATAGTTGCAAGCCCGCAGGATTTCGGGCGTATCCAAGTGGGTACCCGATGGTTGTTGCAAGCCCGCAGGTACTTCGGGCGCGTATCTAAGTGGGTACCCGATGGTAGTTGCAAGCCCGCAGGTACTTCGGGCGTATCCAAGTGGTACCCGATGGTAGTTGCAAGCCCGCAGGTGTTGCGGGCGTATCCAAGTGGGTACCCGATAATAGTTGCAAGCCCGCAGTATTTCGGGCGTATCCAAGTGGGTACCCGATAGTTGTGCAAGCCCGCAGGTACTTCGGGTGTGTTTAACTGGGTACCGGTGGTAGTTGCAAGCCCGCAGGTATTTCGGGTGTATCCAAGTGGGCACTTGGTAGTTCTATGACCGCCGGGCCACCTAGGTACCTACCAGGCCACCTACGTACCCTCCAGGCCACCTTCATACCCTACCAGGCCACCTACATACCTTCCATGCCATCTACGTACCCTACCAGGCCACCTACTACCCTAACAGGCAAATCCATTCCTACCTGGACACTTACATACAATACCAGCCACTCACCAACCTCATACTACACTAACTAATCCTTTCGAGACAAAATAATAATACATGCTACCACAAGGATTCGAACCATTTTGCATGCCTTGGTCCCCCAAGGTAATCCAGAAATCCACCAAAATGCCTTGGTCCCCCCTGTGGTTTTTGGCAACTTTCAACTGGCCATAACTTTTTTTTCACGCATCCGATCTAACTTCTGATAGTTTTTCGAGAAGGAAACCGACCACGAGGAATCGAATGGTGTAATCAGATTTGGTTACGATAAGCGGAACATACCTAAACATTTTTTGTGACGTACACACAGACAGAATCCAGCGCTATAGTAAAGGGGATAAGTATATTTTTTAAGACAAAATATAGCTATATAATTTTTTCAAAAAATACAGGGTGAATCGTGGCTTTTAAGAAAATATACGGTGAAAACTCCGGTACTGCGTTTTGGTAGCTGATTTTTTATTATTTCGGTATTATCAAACTGTACTCAGGACATGATTCGGCCGGAGTCCATTATACCGATGCTCCGGAAATCGGGTTTAACCATTCTTAAGGCAGTTTTAGCCCCTGAAAACGATAGAAAACGTGTTTTTAGGCGCGGTCGACACTTTTTAGAAAAAAATTTAAAATTTTTTTTTTTACCAAAATTGATTTTTTGCCTTGGTCCCCCCTGTGATGCCTTACTTTTGGTTGCAGTGACGAATCCCCCCCCCCACGGGGACTGATCAGGTGGAGGAGATAACTTCATATTCGTGTTTCTCGACCCGATTTCATGAGAAAGCCGCGCGTTTTTTTGTCTGAGAAAAAAAAATTTTTTCGAACCACAGGGGGGTATCATGGTTTTTAGTCAAAATTTGAAAAATTGAATTGGCGCCTTTTGAATTTTAAAGGGAATAAGGCTGTATTGGAGGGAAGGAATAAAAGGGGCCACTTTATGGCAGAACGTTAAAAATTCAAAATTTTTGTATTCTTAGGCTGCTCACCATGTTTTTCAACTGGCCGTGGCAAAAAGAGACTCTATACGCATTTTTTGATCAAGAGTACAAAAAAAAAAAAAAAAAATGGTAAAAAAAATTTTTAAATTTTTTCTAAAAAGTGTCGACCGCGCCCTAAAAACACGTTTTCTATCGTTTTCAGGGGCTAAAACTGCCTTAAGAATGGTTAAACCCCGATTCCGAGCATCGTATAATGGACTTAGCCCATGATTCTATATAGGAAGCAATAGTCTTTAGTTACTTTTGGCTTTATTCGAATTTCAGGTTCTGGATGTGGATAATCACTTAAAATTTTTCTTAGAGTAGGTACGAGGTTTCCTCCACCCACCGACAAATTATTGCGGGTCAATTTACACTTACTGAAGTTCTTTGCTAAAAATAAATCTTAAATTTTATTCAAATTTGCCCGCGGATATTGTGGCCCGGGGGTATTATGGCCGATGGCGATAACGGATAAAAGAAACAATCTAACGATAAGTCGGCGTTTTGCCTTGGTCCCCCAGATATGTTCTGATTTTTATAATATTGTTGACATTTTTAAGCTCCAATTTCCATGCAACATTTTTTATTCAAATAACCTAAACATAAATCGTGGATCAAACAATTTTCTTAAGCGGCATTTCTCTGTAAATATAAACCTAAAATTGATATGCCTAAGAAATTAATGAAACCAAGGTGCATAAATACTGAAAACAAACAGGAAGGACTGAGGCAAAAAAAACAGCAAAAACAACAGGTGGACCACCGCAAAAAACACAGACTTATCGTATAAAGCTAAAATCTTTTCACTTCAAGACTATTCGCAATTGCTTGATCCGGGATTTTTTCAGGATTTTTAGAAATGCTAAAAGGAAAACGGGATTTTGAACTTTGTAAAACGGGAAACGGGATTTTCAAAATTCCCGGACCGGGATACCGGGATTCCCGTCCGGTGCCAAGCCTAATTCTGATCCGCCCAATCAAATTTCGCAAAATGTTTACCCCCTTTAGCAAACCCCCAAAAACCAACTTTCAGGGCTTTTGGCCATTCGGTGGGATTCTGACCAATCCAAGTTATTTCCTGACTAAAAAATTTGATTTTTTGCAAAATATGGCAAAATTTGGTTGGTCTTGAGAGAAAATCGGATTTGTTACAGAAAAAAGTAAATTTGGTACAAAAAAAGTATTGCCCGTTTTAAACACCCTATATCGACTCAAAATCGCCTCAGGAGTTCAAAAAAGACATTATTTTAAGTTCTGGTCAATAAAAAATTGAGTTTGGGCATGGATGAGAAGCATGCATACCAGAGTTTATTTATGCGGTAGGCCTAGTCAACAAAACTATGTTCAACATCTTCCTTTTCGTTCAAAATTGGCCCCTTTCTAGTCTATTTCCACCCTAATACAGCCTTAAATCCCTTGAAAACGGTCAAAATTGGTACTTTTGGTGGTCCAGAAACTCGATTTTTTATTGACCAGAACTCAAAAATAATGTCTTTTTTGAACTCCTGAGGCGATTTTGAGTCCAAATAGGGTGTTTGGGAACATCTAAAAAAAAGTTGATTTGGGGGGGGGTTATGCAAGTAGCGCCAATATTTTGCTCCAAGTGGACGACCACTTGGTTTGGCTCGTTCAAACTGAAAAATTGTCACTAAAAGTGAGACTGAAAGTAAGACTGAGAGTAAATTTTTTTCTTTGGGTACACACTGAGAGTGCGAGTCAGAACGAGAGTGAGAGTAAAAGGAAAATCTGCTAATTGAATACGGGGTTTAACTGAAATAAGTCTAACATACTCTCTTGATCAGACAGCAGTCCACGATTTCTGTTCGATATAAGTTTATTTGGATCAAGTGTAGTATACACCCTCACTCAAGTGTAGTATACACCCTTCAGTCAAATTAGCTTGGGGGACCAAGGCATAATTTTTAAAATTATTTTATTTTAAAAAAAGTTGCCTTGGTCCCCAAGCTAATTTGACTGAAGGGTGTATACTACACTTGAGTGAAGGGTGTATAGTAAAACTTAGCCGTTTATTTAATGTTTTTCGGTGCCGAGTTTTCCCAACGCCGTGAAAAAACTTTTAGAAATAATAGAAACACGTGGAATAGGAGTTTATTTAGATGAGAAAATTTTTCAGAACGTAGACCTTATTATTGTCGCAAATTGAATTGTCGCAATTCGAATTTGTCACAATTTGAATTGTCGCAATATGAATTTGTCGCAATTTGATTTTGTCGCAATTTGAATTGTCGCAATTTGAAATGTCGCAAGCTGTCGCTGGCCCTTTTTGAAGTATCTGATTATTCAAGTGCCGTATATTCTCTATTCAACCCCCATGGGGATTATTTTTCAACCCTCGAAAATCCAGAAATTGTCAATCGGAAATGGCCTTAACTGTGAAATCCTAGTCAAAAAATGGGGGGGGGTGGTGGATTATTAGAGAGTGGGGATTAATAGAGAATGTACGGCAGGCGCTTTTTGAATTATCTACCGTATTTCTTCTAATAGGCGCACCGGTGTGCTTATTTTTCAATCTCCCAAAAATTGGAAAATTTGTAATTCGATCTCGAAATTTTGGGTGAAAAAAAAAAATCTAAAAAGTGGATTAGGTAGAGCTCGTGGGAGTTAAGAAATCGCAATAAACAGCTTTGCAAAATATTGACTCTGCAACGAGATCTAGACCCTCAAAGTTGAGGGGTGCGCTTATTAGAGCGGTGCTCCTATTAGAAGAAATACGGTAATTGTCAAAGCTATGTAAAGTCTTTTGTCTTTGGGTATTTTGATCCTGCACCTACTTTTTGTTTTAAAGAAATTTTTATTTTTCAAGTTTGGTTTGGTTTGGGTGTATTTAGAGCGGTTTGAGGGTATTTGAATAGTTTGGTATCGTTTGGGACGGTTCGAACACAATATAAAAAATTTTGAAAAAAACCTTAAAAACTGCCTGGGTCCCCGCCCCCTCCGTTGTTTGAAAAATGTTTCAAATTTGGAAAAACATGTCCTACAAATGGAACTTTTTTGACGAGACTTTTTTATGCCGCTTCTGGCTTTTTTTGCCGGCTTTAGTTTTTTTCTGCCCGCATTTTCGAGTTTATGTTAGAAAAGATTTTTTCTGCCCGCTTTTGGCTTTTTTCTGCCCGCTTTGCTCGAAAGTGCCCGTTTTTGCTCGAATGTGCCCGCTTTTGGCTTTTTTTTGGTCCGCTTTTGCTCGAAAGTGCCCGCTTTTGTTTAAATATGCCACTTTGTTATTTTTTTCTGCCCGCTTTTATTTGAAAGTGCCCGTTTTTGCTACAAAGTGCCCGCTTTTGGATTTTTTCTGCCCGCTTTTGTTAAAAAGTGCCCGTTTTCGCTAAAAAGTGGCCGTTTTCGTTAAAATGTGAATGTTCTCAGTTTTGAAACGGGGAAAACTTATTATTGTTGCCGAAAGACTCATTATTATAACCGAAAAACTTATTTTTGTTGCCGAAAAAAGTTGTTGCCGAAAGATTGATTTTGTTGCCGAAAAACTGATTCTTGTTGCTTAAAGTCGTTCTCGACACGAAATCAGCAATTTTTGAATTTTTCGGTCATTTTCTTGTGAATTCAGGGAGGCGGAAAGACCAGATGGCTTAGTACCCATTCCGGAATGGCCAAAAGGCCGAAATTATTGGTTTTTTGGGTTTGCTAAAGGGGGTGTAAACTTTTCGAGAAAAATCGGTTGAGCGGTCAGATTTCGGGTCCGATCGGCTTAATCGCTCACTAATTCACCCTGAACCGCTCAAAACCACCATAGACCTGGAATTCTGAGCGATTAATGGTTCAGGGTAGATTTGTGAGCGATTAAGCCGATCGAACCCGAAATCTGACCCGCTCAATCGATTTTTCTCGAAAAGTTTACACCCTCTTTATGGCTCATTTTTAGACGTTGTCGTTGTCGTCGTCGTTGTCGCTGGAAAAAATGTTTTACAAAGGCACTTTTACGCCAACGACAACGACGACGACAACGACGACCTATTTATAAATACCCAACGACAACGCCAACGACAACAAAAATTTTTCTTCCAAATTAGACAAATTTTGCATTTTAAGCCAGAATTTTATGGATTAACTATATTCTCCACACGTTTTTCCTTGAATTCTCGTCTGAGAATGCAAAATTTGCCCAATTTTGAATGAAAAATTTCGTTGTCCTTGGCGTCATCGTTGTCGTTGTCGTTGAATTTTTATAAATAGGTTGTCATTGTCGTCGTCGTTGGCGAAAAAAGGGTTTTATAAAAAAAATATTTTAACGACAACGACGATGACAACGACAACGTTTATAAATGAGCCATTAGCAAACCCCCGAAAAACCAATAATTTCGGCCTTTTGGCCATTCCGGAATGGTACTCAGCCATCTGGTCTTCCGCCTCCCTGACTTTCACAAGAAAATGACCAAAAAATTCAAAAATTGCTGATTTCGTGTCAAGAACAACTTAAGCAACAAGAATCAGTTTTCGGCAACAAAATCAAATCTTTCGGCAACAACTTTTTCGCAACAAAAATAAGTTTTTCGGTTACAATAATGAGTCTTTCGGCAATAATAATAAGTTTCCCCGTTTCAAAACTGAGAAACATTCACATTTTAACGAAAACGGCCACTTTTTAGCGAAAACGGGCACTTTTAACAAAAGCGGGCAGAAAAAATCCAAAAGCGGTAACTTTGTAGCAAAACAAGCACTTTCAAATAAAAGCGGGCAGAAAAAATAACAAATTGGGCATATTTAAACAAAAGCGGGCACTTTCGAGCAAAAGCGGCAGAAAAAATTTTTTCTAACATAAACTCAAAAAAGCGTGCAGAAATAAGCTAAAAGCGAGCAGAAAAAAGCCAGAAGCGGGCAGAAAAAAGATTTATCCAACTTTTTTCAATGTGGGAAACGGCTGTACAACTTTCGTAACAAGACAATTCGTAAGAGCGAAGTTTCGTAAGAGCGAACTTTTGTAAGAAACATTATCGTAAGAAACAGTTGGCTGTACGAGAAAGGTAAAATATTTGGTAAAAGGCACATTTGGTAAAAAAAACTTTTTGGTAAAAAAAATTTTGGTAAAATTTTTTTGGTAAAGGCACATTTGGTAAAATTTCTTTGGTAAAAGGCACATTTGGTAAAAATTTTTTGGTAAAGGCATATTTGGTAAATTTTTTTTTGTAAAGGCACATTTGGTAAAATTTCTTTTGGTAAAGGCACATTTGGTAAATTTTTTTGTAAAGGCACATTTGTAAAATTTCTTTTGGTAAGGCACTTTTGGGTTATTTTAGTGTCACAGATATTATGATACCTACTTTGCTTGTATAACAGAAACGGTTAAGATGTTTGGATCCGACGAGAGTCACTTGTAAGCAACGAAGATGATCGAAGGAACAACCTGGGAGACGAATATTAGCGAAGAATCAGAAACCGATGGAGAAGATAATCGGCAGAGTTCAACCAGTCAGTCTGAGGTAGGCACGGTCAATAATTTATCGCCAGTTCCACAGGAGCCAGAACTCTTTTCAAGCAAGTGCATCCCAAACCAGCTCTGCAATTCGTGCTAAGCAATAAGGGTCAACCAATGCTACTCTAACAATGTGCGTTTTTTGGAGACTTGAACTTTTTTATGCGATATCGTTCAATTTTCGCTCTTACAGGCTTCTTTTTTCCATTGTCGCTGCTTTGGCTTTGGCCAGCACTTTTGGCTTTGCTTTGCGTTTGGCTTGCTTTTCCATAACACTGTCTTTTTTTTAATTGATAATTGGGGTACTGATGAATCATCGCAAACACCAGTGCAGAGGACGGATCGACTATATGGATACAGTCGCTCTCTCTAAAATATACTCCGCTTATGAGGTACCCTTTTTTATAAAAATACACCTGGGTCCGGTCCATATGCAGACCACCAAGAGTGTAACCTTTGAGGACAATTTTACTGGAAATCTAAAAGAAAAGAAAAAGTTTTAAAAAGAAACCATTGACCCAGCTGGACCATGGGTATACATCTCAGGGTATCGGTAAGGATGGCTGATATCGCATTTGGATCCCGTTAAACAGAGTTCTCACTCAATTTTCATAGCAATATTAAACAATAGCACTATTTGTCAGCAAATGGTTCATAAAGGTGTGATCTGTCCATATGGGTAATGCACATTACCATCAGATTGAGCCACAAGTGCACTGAGAGCTGATGAAGACCGATGTAACCAGTATGAATAAATGAAGAGAATTTACTGGAAGAATACTAGATACAACTTAAAAAGGGAGGGAAAGAAGAAGAACAAGACGAAAAGAGAAGACCATTGACATGAAATACCCTAAAAGTGCCTTACAAAAAAATTTACCAAATGTCCTTTACCAAAGAATTTTACCAAATGTGCTTTTACCTAAAAAAATTTTACCAATGTGCCTTTACCAAAAAAATTTTAAACAAATGTGCTTTACCAAAAAAAATTTTACCAAATGTGCCTTTACCAAAATTTTTTTACCAAAAAGTTTTTTACGCAAATGTGCCTTTTACCAAATATTTTTTTACCTTTCTCGGTTACAGCCAAACAGTTTCGTAACAGCGAAAATTTGTAAGAAAATTTTTTCGTAACAGCGAATTTTCGTAAGAAACTTTTTCGTAACAGCGAATTTTTCGTAACGAATTTTTTTCGTAAGAGGAAATAATCGAAATTTTTTTCACTCTTATTCAATTTTTCTAATTCAGGATTTCATCTGATTCATTTGTTTTGGCCTTTCTGTCACTGTTTTACACTTCGAACAATTAATTATATGACTATTAACTGTATGAGCACAAAAGTTGGTAAGCATAGGTCATATGACTAAAAATTTCGATAATTAGCTGACCCCGGATTTTTCATCCATTAGGAGACCAGCAGAAATACCCAAAAGCATGGTGAAAAACTCCGAGCTAGAATTCATATATTATACTACACACATAGCTATTTCCTATTAGTGGCATGTATGGTGCAGTAGGTAAGTTGATGGAATGAATTTTTTTCACCAGTGGTTCGATTCCACCCTCTGACTGTTTCATTTTTTTCTTGACTATTTTTGGTCAAAACATCACAGAAAGCTATAAGAAACATCAAAGGAGGATCAAAAAGCAAAAAAAGCAACTTAACATATCACTAATGTTTCTCAAAACCGCGTTACGAAAAAGCTTGTTACGAAAATTCGCTGTTACGGAAAACTTTCTTACGAAAATTCGCTCTTACGAAAAAGTTTTTTACGAAAATTCGCTCTTACGAAAAAAAAATTCTTACGAAAATTCGCTTTTACGAAAATTCGCTCTTACGAAATTGTCTTCTTACGAAAGTTCGTACAGCCGGGGAAACGTTTCCCGAAAATGAAAAAAGTTTCAAATTTGGGAAACGTCTCTACCCTGCTAGCTTGAATCAACCTGGGTGCATACCTCATTTTTACAATAATTTTCGATATTTATTCATAAGTCCATCGCTACCTCGCACCTCCATTCTGGCCACCCTGACCTCACCTCGCACTCGACCTCGCACCTCTACCTCGTACCTCCATTGTGGCCACCGTATAAGACCTAAGCCTAAATTATAGGGGAGGGTGTATTAGGGAGGAACAACTCAGATAGTGTAGTAGTATCCGGGTAGCAATATTCTTTTCTTGCAAAGAATTTTAAAAATTAAAAGTGTTTTCTATGAACCAACCTTAGTTCTACTGGATAATTACATGCACCAACTAAAACAAATGGTCGTCCATTTGGACCAAATTTTTTTTCACGTTTTTGGGTTCCAAAACCTGTTTTCTGAAATAATTCGGGCCCGCTGAAGATGGTTGATGATAGTAAAATGCCGTTTTTCGAGTGTTTTTTGTGTTCTGGGGAATAATTGATTTTACCAAAAATAACCCATTTAACCCATTTAATATTTATTTACTATTTATTTACTATTTAATATTTATTAAATTAAAATTAAAATTAAAAAATTTTGAAATTGTCAATCAGAAATGGCCTTAACTCCAAAATTTTAGTCAAAAATAGGGGGGGGCGCTTATTAGAGGAAATACGGTGGAAATACTCTTCACACAAGGGGCCGGACGCTATAGCACTAAAGTGTCGTTTCACAACTCTATATAAAATTAATTTTTAATGCTTTGACAGTATTATCACTACATTGACTTGCTAACAGTAAAATTATCCCAGCTTTTCTTATCGAAAAATTACATTGTTGATGATTTCTGAAGCATTTACAGAAAGAAGGCATAAGATGTTGTACGGAATCATTCGTGACGAGCTCGTTAGTATTGGTGACAAGAAGAAACAAAAACTGAAGGATGCAAAGGACAATAAGAAGAAAGATTTGAGTGCTCCTGCACCGGATAGAATTCCTCTTCCATCCCTACCTGAAAGTGTCAAGACTGAACGTCGGCTAGCTTTAAAAGATGCTTTAACTAAAAAGGCAAGGAGAAATTTGCCCTTATTTTTTTAGTCTAACTTTAATCCAAATAGTTTACAGACTCGTATCAGTACTGAAAATCCACCATCAGTGTGCCTTTACACGGTCTTTGAATGCGAACAATGGACTTTGTTGTGCGTCAATTTCTGAAAACTGTGCTATGCTTGCTCTTGGTTTCGGAAACTCAACTATACAGGTAAAGATGATTTCGAAATTGTTTAAAATGTTCATATAGCATCTCAGGTGAATTCACTCGCATCTGATGAACTGAAAGCACTAAAGCCTGCTAAAGAACTCGAGCAATTGGACAATGACAACGATGAATTTTTTGAGGAAATGTACAGAGTGAAGAAAAGACAACATCAATTAAACTTTTGGTATGGATGATCTGTTTTTCAATTCCCGTTCCATTTACGGATTTCCTAGGGTCACAATGCTCCTGTTCATTCGGTTTCATTTTCTTGTGAGCGACGATTGCTTTCTTCAGGTTCGAGGGATTCAACTATCGATTGTGGAAACTTAGAGATGCGTCGGAATTGGTATTTGCGTTTTGGATGTTTTCATAAAATAGTTAAAGAAAGTGTCTAGGTTATTTATCGAACGGCATCACCTGTGTGGCAGGCCCAATTTTGCAATCGGGATACTATTTTTGCTGCTTCAACGGCCGATCAAACTGTTAGCTTGTGGGCCACAGACAAAAATTCAGCCATTAGAATTTTTTCTGATGCTATGGCTGACGTCACATGGTAAATAGAACTTTTCGCTGGTGGGAGAGTTCCGCATTTCAAAGTATTTTTCGCAAGGTACTTATAAATGAATATTATATGGATATTCTGCCGATGAAAAGCCCTGTTCCTTCTATTTAGAATAACAAATGAAAGGCGTATGACACCAGCGCCAGAATATCTATAAAGTATTGATCTATAAATTGTCGTATAATATTTGTTTTGTTTTGGTTTAAAACTTTCTGACCACTGGGTGCAATTTATACATAATGAACGTGGCTCAATTTTTTTAGTTTGGACTTTCACCCTAATTGCAATTATATCGTTGGTGGCAGTGATGGTATTACATTTGGCACATAGATATTAAATCAAGTACACATTTCATTACGTTCAGATCGTTACGTTCGTGTTTGGGATGTGCTAACAGGCACTTGTGTGCGAACATTTTCTGGACACAAAGGAGCTGTAAAATCTGTGAAGGTGGAAATTTTCCTAGAAAACATGGCGAAAGTTTTGAAGTTTTAGGTTTCTCCTTGCGGTCGCTATTTGGTATCTGCTAGCTCCGAAGGTCAGATTGCTGTGTGGGATATGGCTCAGCAAAAGTTACTTGGGACTCAAACATGTGAGCCTATGGATTACAATTCTCCGATAGTCTTCTCCAGAGATGCTTCTGTTTTTGTTATGGGTACGCCCACCTACGGCGTATCATTTTTTCTATGGAGACTATGACTGGTTGTGGTGGCGGCTCTTCGACAACTGATGTGACAAATGAGCCGAGGTAATCATTTTTGATTACAAGCAGTGTACTATTTTAATTCAATGTTTTTTAGAATTGATCCTGCTGGTTTTGCAATATCTTTCATACCCTACAAAGAGAACATCAATTTTGGACTTTTATTTCACTCGTAGAAATACAGTAGTAGCCGTAGGCGTGTTTAACCAATAAAATGTTTTGTTTGCTGTTTGACAGAGGTACTTAAAAAAGCAGAGAATTTCGAAAACTGGTAATTTCGTTTGACAGCGGCTCCCTAGTTTGGGTTTATACGCGAAGCAGGGCGTGTCCGAGAATGGGGTACCTGGATTTGCAAAAAATCTTCCTGATTCTGTAAAAAATATTTTTTTCTAGCAACTTCTTTTGATTTTGAGCAAGTTGTCTTCATTCTGCATTAAATTCACGTAATTTTGAATCAAATCAGCTATACTTGGATGCAGTCTATTAAAATATCGCTTCTATCGATCATTAGCTATAGTGTCAATGTTTTGCCCGTATTCAAAGCAAGCCGAGTAACTCAACAAAAGTGGTTTGTTGCAACCCAGATTTGAAATATAATTACGTGAACTCTCTGCAGAATTAAGATACTTTGCTGCCTAATTAGGACAAATTTTCGCGAATTAAGTTAATCTGCTGCGAAATTCAGATACCATATTTCCTGTAATAGCTTACCCCTCTCTATTAACTCGCCCCCTCTATATATAAGCCCAAAGAAAATATTTTAATCGCTCTTTATTGCGTGTTCCTAACTCTTACGAGCTCTATCAATTCCACTTGATATATTTCGGTTGAGCAGCCATAAATCTCTAGATCATTCTTAAAATTGTCCGATTTTCAAGGGGTGAAAAATAACTCACTCGGGATATCTGTTGAAAAAAATTCGGTATGCTTATTTGAAATTAAGTGCTTGACAATCTTATCTGGGGGTGAATCGGGCGTGTTTGACACGGAGAAAAGGCGAAGACCTGCACTTTTTTCTTTCTCGATCAAGTTTTGCATGCGTTCTCATCCAGATTTTTTTAGTTTTCTGCCTAGTTTTTAAAGTAATGTGGTAATCAATATTAGATTTGATGCAAAACGAGTGAAAAAATACTAGGATTCAAAAAAATGCTGGTCCCCCGCCTTAACTGGCATGCATAACTGGCATGCACCTTCAAGCTGACAACCTTTATCTTATTTTTGGCGGGGCGTAATCGTTTCGCCAATGAAACTTTCGCCAACGCGATCTTTTCGCCATGGCATATTTTCGCCAATAGACTCTTTTCGCGTATACTCTTGATTTCTTGGCAAATAAGCAGTGAGAACTGTTTATGTGATTTAATTCTTTAAATAGGGTACACATCCAATAGCGAATAGATGATCTCTCAGGTTCAGTGTTGTTCCAGCGCCGGGGTCGGCGCCAGCGCCGGCGCCGACCCTTTCTGAAAAAAGCCCCAGCGCCAGCGCCGAGCGCCTCCCTTAAAAAATTTTGCTCTGGCCCCAGCGCCAGCGCCGAGCGCCTCCTTAAAAATTTTGGCTCTGCGCCAGCGCCGGCGCTCATGCAGCGCCGACGCCTTTTTTAACAGTTTTTTAACAGTATGTTTTACAGTGAGAGTCATAATAATTGTTTGTTATATCGATTATATTTATGTCGATTAGCAGCATACCGTTTATATTTTATCTATTAATTCCTCATGGTGAGTGAATATCGAAATACAGGGTGTTTTAAAAAAGTCCGCAGAATTTGAGATGGCTATAAATTTTTTCTAGAACGAAATTTCTGTTTTCATTAATCGTTTTCTCTTGACGGGCAATTTCGTTAAGTGTATAACGTCAAAAGTATTATTTTCGTTGGTCCACCTGTGGTTTCGGATTTTAGCCATCTAGGCGCCACCACTGACCAGGACCAGAACCAAGAGGACCAAGAAAGTTTTCAACATTATACACAAATAAATGGCCCGAATTTAGAATTGAATTGAGAAAACGATTGGCAGAAACAGAAATTAGAAATTCGTCCAGAAAAAAAGTTATAGCCATTTCAAATCTTGCAGATTTTTTGAAACACAATGTATTTTCCCTATGCTGAGAAAAAAGTCCATATGAGGTGGAGTAATTAGAGAGTGCCGAGTCCATGAAAGGAATGAGGTGATCAATATTAGTTTTGTGAAAAAAACTGTGTAAATTACTTTTTCAAGAATAGCATATGATACCCTGGTTAAGTTAAAAAAACAATAAACTAAAAAATCAAAAAAATAAAATAAAGCTTTAAAGAAATGAAAGAAATTGCAGCACAAAATTCAGATAATTTACTTTGAAATAAAGAATAATTGTCTTTCTCAATATTAGCCTGTTTAATTTAAAAAACAGCGGCTGTAGCCGTTCAAAACAGCGCCGGGGCCAGCGCCGGGACGAAAATTTTTAGCGCCGGGCCAGCGCCGACCAAAATTTTTCATTGGCCCAGCGCCGGCCCGGCGCTGTTTTTCCCGGCAGCGCCGGCGCCGGAACAGCACTGCTCAGGTTAGATTCCCAGTACCTATTCTTTTACACTATATTTTTTAGTAAGTCACTGACTACTAAGGTCATAAAAATATCTAGTAATTGATTGGAATCATTTCCAGCACTGCTTAACTCTTACCAATACTAACTCATCTGATCATTTGCCATCTATTATCTTCAGTAAATGTCACGAAAGTCTCGGGCTAGCGGTGACTGAACTATTTAGACTAACTTTAGACTCGGGAATTGTGCCAACCTTATGGAAAAAATCATTAGTCGTTCCTATATTAAAAAAAGGCAACCTAGTCACCCGGTAAACTATAGGCTATTTCCATCACGTGCATCCTATGCAGAGTATTTGAAAGGACTTGGTCAAAGAAATCACCTCTTTTTTGATATGAATAATTAATCAGCCCCTCT